>BPTQ01000003.1:214757581-214983466 GCA_019973895.1 Chrysanthemum seticuspe | reverse complement strand
CGTTGAGCCCAAGAATCGTAGTCAGTTCTGTCAAGCATGGGTGGACGAGTATCTGAACCAGCTGCTTGAACATCCTCGGCAACAGTGGAGATGATAGTAGGAACGTTGGTAGACATGTTAACAGATTATACGGGATTTTATAACTCTATGATTAAACCGGGAAATAGATTCTTTCACGGGATTTTACTAAATCAAGAGAAAACCGTAAACAATCACCCAAGTCGCTAGAAGATAATGCACCAAGTCGCTAACACCTAATTCGCTACACCCCCAAGTCGCTAAAGTCCCAAGTCGCTAGACAAATGCAAGTCGCTAAGTAGTAACTCGCTAAGCCTCAAGTCGCTAGCAAAATTTTGGCAGCAATTCGCTACTCAAGTCGCTAAAGATTCAAGTCGCTAAAGAGCAACTCGCTACAGACCAAGTCGCTACCACCAAGTCGCTACCTGTAGTGGAGAGTCCACTACTTGTACTGTTAATCGCTAGGTCTAAGTCGCTAGCTCCAAAACTGTAACTCGCTACAAAATTGTGAAGCAAGTCGCTACGAAGAAAGAGATCCGTATATCAAGTCGCTAGCAAGAAAAACCACATAAACATCACTTTTCAATCTAAAAACAACCCAACCAAGATGATTCAAGCTTACCAAATGAAAACCTAAACACTTGTGATGATTCTAAACATAAAAGTACTAACAAAATCCAAGCTTTAACACAAGAAATCAACCAAATGATGCACAAACCACTAAACTTTTTCAAACTCAAAAACCACCTAAAAACCACTAGAAATCCAAAGATGTGCACGATATGATCTAACCATGTCTCTGATACCAATTGTAGAATATTGGTTTTCACATACACATCATAACACAATCAAACATAGGCGTATAGAAGATGAGTTTTAGAGAGAGAAAGTTCACTACAAAAAAATGGCCATTTAGTGGCACACATTTTTAGTGACAAAATATATATGTGCCACTATATCATATTTTTAATGGCAATTTTTTATATGTCATTAAAGATAACGAGGTTCTAGTGTCACTTTACTCTTTGTGCCACGAATGTACATGGTTACTAGGGACACAAACTTTTATGTGCCATAATAGCTCACTTGAATTAGTGTCAGTTATATCTTTTATGCCATTAAATACTATTTCAATGTTTTTTTTATTTGTAATTGTGCCGCTATTACCAAATAAAAAGTTTCTCAATTTCAAAAATTTAAGGCGGGCCTAAGTTAAAAATTAAAAGACGTGGGTGGGCTTTTTTGTTCCCTCATATTCTTCTTTCATTAGTCTGACAATTTAGATTTAAAAAAACCCTAATTTTCATAGCCGCATCAAGTTTCTATGTTCTCATTGTCATAATTCATTTTCATCATGCCAAGTAATTTCTCTAATCTATGATTCCTATTATCTCAACACGCATATTTATTTTGTATTATAAATCTGATTATTGTGTATGTCAACTGTATGAAGGTGAGTTATGAAGGAAATCATAAGTTGAATGGTCATATATGAACCAGGTCTCATAATGTTTTCAACATAAATTGGCGAGATCCTGTAAGTTAATGTTGGTTAAGCCTTTTATGTCCATTATTATGTCATTTTGCCTTTATAATATTATCTCTAGGCCCTCGCTTATCAATGTTTCCAACCATGCTGCAGCAAGGAATTGAAAAAAGTTGGCATGTCGAAGTTGAAACTTGGATCATCACTCTGATATCATATAATTATAAAAGCGTTGGATATGGCTAAAGAAAAAAAGAATCAACACAGGTTCTATCGTTAAGAAAAGTTATATTGTATTTAATTGTAGTAATAAGTTAGTTCAGAATATTAATTTAAATCAACGAATTCAATTCATTGAATTGTTTTGCTTTTAGACAAGTGTTTACAATTGACCTTATTGATCCATAGGAAATTGACATAACAAAAATCTGCTCATGTACAAGAAAACGTGCCGAACTTTGTTCTTGTAAGTACCATATCCAAGTGTCTAATATGCTACCATGTTGTACGAGGTACCACTTGTTACCATTATTCTTATAATTGTACTTTTATTTATATTTCAACCTTCTACTAGTGTGAAGTGTGCATATGCTCAAAGGCAACAAAGAACTCGCTTTGTGGTTGGGATTGGAAGGAAAACAAGGATCTACTATGTAAACTAAAAATATTTGTAGTCAAATGTGAAGGTATATTTACTCAAAAACAACAGCTAACGTAATCTTAATGTGTCTAAAGCTTATGAATTATTCATATCTTATAGTTTAATATATGTAACTTTAATCTTTAAGAATTGTTTTTTTTTGTCTACAGATAATGCGCTTTTAGGACCAATCCGGATTCGCTTACAAGGATAAAGTTGTAGTTATTTTGATAGTTTTAGGCATCTTATATAGTATTGTATGTAGTTGGAAATTTAGACTTGTGTTATTTTGTTGGATATTTGTATCTTGTACAGTGGAAAACTTTGTTAATTAATGAAAATTTCAATCGTATGTAAACCATTAAATTGTTTGTTTCATGTGCCATGGTCGAATGAAATTTGGTTTCAAATAGGTGTAAACACACACTAATATTGTTACAGTGACATGAAATTATAATCGATATATATTTTGATAGCAAACAATATATGCAATTGAAACCATTCGAGTATCACATCATAACATATATTTAGTGACAGAGCGTATGTGACACAAAATCGTTTTAGTATGTTGTGACAGATTATTAAGTGCCACTGAATCACTAAAAGTCTGCAGCAACACAACAAAAAAGTGTCACTAAAATCCTATAGTGGCAACGTCGTTAGTGTCACTTTCTTTTTCTGCCACCAAATGTCTAACATGCCTTTAGTGGCATTTATTTGACCTATTGTGGCACTTTTTGTGTGTCACTAAACGGCCCTTTTTTTGTAGTGGTTAGAGGTTTAGGGAACTTTAGTGAGAGAAAGAAAATCTTATTATGAGCTCCAACTCTCTACCTTGGAAGGTAGAGAGTATTTATAGTCTTACAATAAATCGCCACACAACGGGCTGTGGATCATTAGACGAGCTTGTCTCTCCCTGGTTGGTTTTGAACTGATTAAGAACCATTTTTTCAAACATAGCATGTATCTCATTCTGAAGGAGGAAGGCATAGAGTTGCTCATAGTTTGTATTCTTCAATCCTTTAGTGAGCTTCACAGAGGTGACAAACTTGTGCCATTCAGGATTCATGTTGTTCACAAATTTTGAGTTCAGCTGAATGTTAGGCATAGTCATTCTGATGTTCCTCATGTCATTCACCAACTTATGAAATCTCACATAGTACTCATAGACACTCTCATCTGGTTTCATCTTGAAGTGTTCAAATTCGTCATAGAGTTGTGATTCTCTGTCTTCCATAGTTAATTCTGAACCTGAGAGAAGCATCTTGACATTATCCCATACTGCCTTTGCTTCGGTGTTGTGATTGATCAGCTTGTAGATGTCTTTAGGAAGACCTTGAAGAACAATGTTAGAAGCCCTGATATCAGCATCGAATCTCTTTTTCTCCTTATCATCAAGCTCATCATACATCTTTGGTCTGTCCATTCCGTAAATCAGAGTTCCATCTTCAGCAGTATCAAGTACATCTCTAGTCGTCTCAACTCGATACGGTCCTTCATCAATGGATTTGAGAATGTTGACACCATTTTCCTTTCCAAGGCAGTACAATCTGATTCGTTGAGCCCAAGAATCGTAGTCAGTTCTGTCAAGCATGGGTGGACGAGTATCTGAACCAGCTGCTTGAACATCCTCGGCAACAGTGGAGATGATAGTAGGAACGTTGGTAGACATGTTAACAGATTATACGGGATTTTATAACTCTATGATTAAACCGGGAAATAGATTCTTTCACGGGATTTTACTAAATCAAGAGAAAACCGTAAACAATCACCCAAGTCGCTAGAAGATAATGCACCAAGTCGCTAACACCTAATTTGCTACACCCCCAAGTCGCTAAAGTCCCAAGTCGCTAGACAAATGCAAGTCGCTAAGTAGTAACTCGCTAAGCCTCAAGTCGCTAGCAAAATTTTGGCAGCAATTCGCTACTCAAGTCGCTAAAGATTCAAGTCGCTAAAGAGCAACTCGCTACATACCAAGTCGCTACCACCAAGTCGCTACCCGTAGTGGAGAGTCCACTACTTGTACTGTTAATCGCTAGGTCTAAGTCGCTAGCTCCAAAACTGTAACTCGCTACAAAATTGTGAAGCAAGTCGCTATGAAGAAAGAGATCCGTAGTCGCTAGCAAGAAAAACCACATAAACATCACTTTTCAATCCAAAAACAACCCAACCAAGATGATTCAAGCTTACCAAATGAAAACCTAAACACTTGTGATGATTCTAAACATAAAAGTACTAACAAAATCCAAGCTTTAACACAAGAAATCAACCAAATGATGCACAAACCACTAAACTTTTTCAAACTCAAAAACCACCTAAAAACCACTAGAAATCCAAAGATGTGTACGATATGATCTAACCATGTCTCTGATACCAATTGTAGAATATTGGTTTTCACATACACATCATAACACAATCAAACATAGGCGTATAGAAGATGAGTTTTAGAGAGAGAAAGTTAGAGGTTTAGGGAACTTTAGTGAGAGAAAGAAAATCTTATTATGAGCTCCAACTCTCTACCTTGGAAGGTAGAGAGTATTTATAGTCTTACAATAAATCGCCACACAACGGGCTGTGGATCAGGCATACAGTGGGTAAAGACCCGTCCGTCCTCCACGGTGTTACTTAACTAAATACTACTTAACTTAAATGAACTACGACTACGAGCTTTCTAACGATTACATATACTTGAGGTGACCGACTCTTTAATACCTGGAATTTCTAATTCCTAACAGTTATTGATGATATGTAGACTAAATCTAGTCTATATGAAATGTTCATGAATTCTCAGCTAAACCATTAAGGTTACGCGAATTTGATACTCGTAAACGTAATTTACGATAAATGATGAAATAGTGAAACTTTTAAAGTTTGTAAAATGACCTGAAATTACGAGTTGTCACATGTGACTAGTACTCAGAAGGTTGGTGACACAGATGTTGTGAAAGTTTATGTGCCTGAATCTAGTATTGAAAAAGCACTAACAAAGAATGATCTTAAGGCTAGAAGTTTGTTGCTGATGACTCTTCCTAGAGACCAGATCATAGCATTTAGCAAGTTCAAGACTGCTAAAGAACTGTTTGAAGAGATTTGTTCGGTGTTTGGTGGTAATGATGCTACAAAGAAGACACAAAAGACGTTGTTGAAGCAAAGTTATGAAAACTTCTCTGCTTCAAGCAATGACTCACTTGATAGCATCTTCACCAAACTTCAGAAGATTGTTACACAATTGACTGTGTTTGGCATTGAGGTAGAAAAAGAAGACCTCAATTTGAAGTTTCTAAGAAGTTTGCCTTCAGAGTTTCAAACTAATGTTACTGTCTAGGAAAACAAAGCAGATATTGAAACAATGAAGCTCAATGATCTTTACAACAACTTTAAACTCATTGAACAAAGATTGAAAAAGGCTGGGAAACTCAGTACAAGCTCAAGCAGCTTGGCTTTGATGTCAACCTCTGTTGACAGTGATGATTCTGAAGATGACAGTGATGATGATATTGCCACTGCTGGTTCTACAGTTTCCACTGGTAATGTTAGTGTTACCACTGCAGGTTCAAAGAAGAAGGTTGCTGGTATTGGAGATCCTACCTTTTATGCTTTTATCTCCACTCAAGTCAATGGCTCTATTTTAACTCATGAAGACATAGAGCAAATTGATGAAGATGACTTGGAGGAGATGGACATAAAATGGCAAATAGCTCTGCTTAGCATGAGAGCTAGGAAATTCTACAAAAAGACTAGAAAGCCTATTCACATCAATGGTAGTGAAACTGCAGGCTTTGATAAGAAGAAAGTGGAGTGTTTTAACTACCACAAGTTGGGACACTTTGCTAGAGAATGTAGAAGACCAAAGACCAAGGACACCAGGTCTACTTGGTACAAGCAAAAGAAGGAACCAACTGTGGAAGAACCAAAGGCAATGTTGGCTATTGATGGTGTGAGCTATGATTGGAGTTTCATGGCTGATGATCAAGAAGAAGAACATTCAGATACTGCTCTTATTTCTACTGAATTTGCTCTCATGGCTTTCTCTGACTCTGAGGTACAAAACTTTGAAAGTTGTTCTAAAACATGTAGGGCTGCTAGAGAAGTTGAAAGGCTTAATGATTTATATTCTAATGAAAGACAAGAGTTGTATACTGCTAATTATATTGTGTCTAACCTTAGGAGAGCTATAGCTGTATTAGAAAACCAACTAGAGCACTATAGATAAAATGAGTCAAAATATAATGATGATATGATTCTTCTTAGAAGAGAGGTAGAACATACAACAGCTGTGAATGAAGCGTACCAAAAAGAGTTTGAAAAACTTTAAAAGAAAAATGAAAATGTCAATTTAACTTTAGACACATGTTATCATCAGTCTAAGTCAATTGATAAAATTTGGAATGCTCAAATACATAGTAAAGTTAAGTCTGGTATGGGTTATAATACAGTGCCTCCACCACTAAGAGGTGTTCCATCACCTCCACGTATAGATTTAGCTCACACAGGCTTAGAAGAGTTTCAGGATCTTGAACGTGAATATGGTCCTTTAAAGGACACTATGGTGAAAGGTGAGGAAGAAGTTAAGCATGATAATGATGTTTTTGAGAGTGCTAGTGACTCATCTGTTGTAGATGAGAATGTTAAAAAGAATGTAGAGACTTCTATCCCAAAAGTTGTTAATACTGTTACAGAGGAACCTAGGAAACCAATTAATAAACCTAGACCAACTGTAAGGTATGCTGAGATGTATAGGAACAAGCCTACAGCTCCTAGGGGTAACTAGAGGAGTTGGAATCATGTTAAATCTCAACAACTAGGTAGTGACTTTGTGATGTACAATAAGGCATGCTATATTTGTGGTAGTTTTTATCATTTGCATGCTAAATGTGACTATCATTTTGGGAGAAGGGAAGTCCATGGGAATAAAAGGGTGGAGTCTAACAGGTTTCAAAATAATAATTCTCATTGCAAAATGGTCCCAAGAGCAGTTTAATTGAGAAGTGGTCTTAAAACTTTTGCCACTGCAAAAACTGTTAACACTGCTCACCCTAAGTCACCTGTTAAAAGTGCAAAGTCCAAAACAACTTTTGCAAAATCTGCACAAACAGGAAAAGGAACCTTTCAAGCTAAAAAGGTTTATTATAACCAACAGTGGGTACCTAAAAATAAACCAATAGTTTCCACTGCTCATTTAAAAGTTTCCACTGCAAGGGTTGTAAACAAGAAAAGGGGGGACATGGGCAATGTTGTGAAGGCCTCAGCACGTTGGGAATGGAAACCTAAAGGAACTACCTCTACAACCAATCCCAATGGTGTATCAATGACCTTTGATAGATTTAACTATATTGATACACGAGGCAGATCCAAGTCAATAATGGCTTGGGTCCCCAAAAGAAACTAACTCTTTACTTTTATGTGCAGGAACATCCAAGATCAAAAAGGTCAGATCAAGGATATATAGATAGTGGGTGTTTAAGGAACATGACTGGCAACAAGTCCTATCTTTCAGATTTCAAACATTATGATGGATAGTATGTCAGCTTTGGAGGTGGAGTTAATGGAAAAGTTGCTGGTAAAGGAGTTATCAAAACTAGTAACTTGGACTTTGAACCTGTGTACTATGTAAAAGAGCTTAGTATAATCTTTTTAGTGTGTCACAAATGTGTGACAAAATTAACAATGTTCTTTTTACCAAAGATATGTGCTTTGTTCTCTCTAAGGATTTTAAGATGCCTGATGAAAGTCAGATTCTTCTTAAAATTCCTAGAAAAGGCAATCTATATAGCTTTGATATGAACAACATTGTTGCTAAAGATGATTATGCTTGCTTGGTTGCAAAGGCCACAGTGGATGAATCCATGTTATGGCATAGAAGACTTGGTCATGTTAACTTCAAAACCATTAATAAGATTGTCAAAGATGGTTTGGTGAGAGGTTTACCTCAGAAAAGATTTGAAAATGATCAAACCTGTGTGGCTTGTCTTAAAGGCAAACAACACAGAGCTTCTTGCAGGTCAAAGCTGGTTAACTCTATTGCTCACCCACTTCAAATGTTACATATGGACTTATTTGGTCCTACATCTGTGAGCAGCTTAAATCTCAAGAAATATTGTCTTGTAGTAACTGATGATTTTAGCAGGTTTACATGGGTTTTCTTTCTTAATACAAAGGATGAAACAACTGGAATCCTTAAGACCTTTATCCAGAAGTAGAAAACCAATATGATTTAAAAGTGAAAATCATCAGGTGTGACAATGTGACAGAGTTTAAAAATAGAGTTATGGATGATTTTACGGAGATAAAGGTATTAAAAGAGAATTTAGTGTTGCTAGAACTCCTCAACAAAATGGTGTTGCTGAGAGGAGGAACAGGACACTTATAGAGGCTGCTAGAACCATGTTGGCAGATTCTAAATTGCCAATCACTTTTTGGGATGAAGCAGTTAACACTGCATGTTATGTGCAAAACAGGGTTTTGGTGGTAAAAACAAAGAACAAGACACCTTATGAGCTGTTTAGAGGAAGACCTCCTATTCTAGATTTCATGAGACCATTTGGATGTCATGTTACAATTCTCAATACCACTGATTATCTGGGCAAATTTGATGAAAAAGCTGACGAAGGGTATTTTGTTGGGTATTCAATGGTCAGTAAAGCTTTCAGAGTATTCAACTTAAGAACCCAAAAGATTGAAGAGAATCTGCATGTTGTGTTCCTGGAAAACAAAGTGAATGTCAAAGGAACTGGTCCAGAAAGGCTGTTTGATCTTGATACTCTAACCAATACTATGAGTTATGTGCCTATCTCTACAGGTACATCTTCTTTTGATTTTGCAGGTTCAGAAGAGTTTCTTGATGATGATGAACCAAGCAAGGATCATGTAGATGATCAAGATGAATTCAGTTTGCCTCTGTGGGACTATGCAGATACTGGTGATATTCCAAAGACTAGAGATGCTCATCCTTCTAATGATTCTGGAAAGGAAAGAGGTAGCAACATGAACACTGAAGATCCTAAAAGCAGTGAAAATTATGATTCCACTGCTAGGCCAGAGGTTTCCACTGCAAAACCAGAAGTGGAAATTACAACTCCAGTTACAGAGGAAGCTCAAGCCAATGATGTTAAAATTTCAAATATGCCAAGTGAAATTGCAGTTCCTCAGACTCCTCACACTTCTATTCATAAATCACATCCTCTTGACAATGTGATTGGGGATGTCTACTCACCTGTGAAGACTAGAAGACAAACAAAGCTGCCTGATATTCATGGATTTATTAGTAAAATATATGAATCTAAGACTCATAAAGGCAAGAATGAATGTCTCTTTATGTGTTTTCTGTCACAAATGGAGCCAAAGAATGTTTACAAGGCGCTTGAAGATGAAAGTTGGGTGGAAGCAATGCAAGAAGAGTTGCTCCAATTTAAGCTTCAAAAAGTTTGGGTGCTTTGTGATTTTCCTTCTGGCAAGAAGGTAATAGGTACTAAATAGGTGTTCAGAAACAAGAAAGATGAAAGAGGAATTGTTATCAGAAACAAATCTAGGCTTGTGGCTCAAGGATACACTCAGGAGGAGGGTATTGACTATGAAGAAGTGTTTGCCCCAGTTGCACAAATTGAGGCAATTAGGCTGTTCTTAGCCTATGCATCCTTTATGGGCTTTAAAGTTTATCAAATGGATGTAAAGAGTGCCTTTCTTTATGGGCAGATTGATGAGGAGGTTTATGTTTTACAACCTCCAGGCTTTGAAGACCCTGACTATCCTGACAAAGTGTACAGGGTGGTTAAAGCTTTGTATGGCTTGCATCAAGCACCAAGAAAATGGTATGATACCTTGACTACTTATCTTGTTGATAATGGGTTTCATAGAGGCAGAGTGGATCAAACTTTGTTCATCAAGAAAGACAAGAATGATATCTTGTTAGTTCAAGTGTATGTTGATGATATCATTTTTGGATCTACAAAGACAGAGATGTGCAAAGAATTTAAGAAGCTAATGAAGGAAGAATTCAAGATGAGTTCTATGGGTGAACTCACATTCTTCTTGGGACTTCAAGTACTACAAAGGCCAGATGGTATTTTCATCAACCAAGATAAATATGTGGTTGACATACTAAGGAAGTTCATGTTCACTGATGCAAAGTCATCCAGCACCCCTGCAGACAAGACTACACATCAACTCTTGAAGGAAAATAGTGGTGAAGCAGTTGATGTGCACATGTACAGGTCTATGATTGGTTCTTTGATGTATCTTACATCATCTAGACCAGATATTATGTTTGCAGTGTGTGCATGTGCAAGGTTTCAAGCCACTCCCAAGTTCTCTCACTTGACTGCTGTGAAGAAGATTTTCAGATATCTTAAAGCATTTCCCACTCTGGGATTATGGTACCCTAGAGAATTTGCTCTAGATTTGGTTACTTACTCAGATAGTGACTATGCTGGAGCCAGTTTGGATAGAAAATCTACAACAGGTGGATGCCAATTTCTTGGCAACAGATTAGTGTCATGGCAGTGCAAGAAACAAACAATGGTGGCTAATTCATCAACTGAGGCAGAATATGTGGCTGATGCAAGTTGTTGTGCTCAAGTTCTATGGCTTCAGAATCAACTTTTGGACTATGGGTACAATTTCATGAATGTCATCATTCATATTGACAATAGCAGTACCATTTGCATTATCAAGAATCCAGTTCAACACAAAAAGACTAAACATATTGAAATTAGACACCATTTCATAAGAGACTGTTATGAAAAGGGACTAATTCAAGTTGTCAAAATTCATACTGATGACAACTATGCTGATTTATTAACAAAAGGACTTGATGTGGGTAGATTTCAGTACTTGGTAACAAGTATTGGAATGCTGAATCCATAAACTTTTTGTGCCAATTTGTCTTTGGTGTTGAGTGGAAGTTTTTGGGTACTAATATTGTTGTATAAGTTTGTATATTTTTGGTTGTTTTGTTGCTTCACATTTATGCAGCAAAGATGGGAGTTGATCTTAAAAGGTGTATATCTGAGATACACAACAAATGGTTATTGATTCACCATGTCTAATCCACATAAGAATCAACTAGTCCAGAGCAAACGACTAATGGTAAAGACTTGACAAATCCGTTTATGGTTGATAGTTTACCAAAAACTATATGGTTATCAACTCACCATATTCTTTATGATTAAGAGTTGGCTAGTCCATAGCAAACGGCTCATGGTAAAGACATATCAAATCCGTTGATAGCTGGTAGTTTGCTAAAAACTATGATAAGAGCAGTCTAGTTTTTATATGTTTTTCTTTACCACTGCTCTTTGAAATTTTTGTGAAAAATTACCACTGCTAGTTCACAGTTTCAACTGACAGTGTTATTTTACCAATGTTGTTCTAGCCGTTACAACTGATTGTGTCAGTAACTAATTTTTTACTAGCCGTTGAAAGAAAACACTTTCCATAAATATAGGGTAAGTTTTTAGAAGATTATCTACTTTCTTAATTATACTTTATCTTCTTTAGATAAATATTTTCCAAATATAGTCTTTCTTGCGCAAAAAATCTTAAACCCTACCTCTATATATCTTTTGTCTCGATTGGCGAGTTATTCCTTCAATAATTACTGACATAATATCGTTTTTCATCAAAAGTTTCTATGGCACCATTAAAATTTGCAGATGAGCACAACCAAGTGGCCTACCTACAAAAATCAAACGAGAAGAGTGACCCTGTTTTTCATCAGATTGTGGACTTTCTCAATACTACCCATATAAGGTATGCTTTGATTTTAAAACCCACAATCTATATCTCTTAAATCAAACAGTTTTGGACTTCTGCTCAGTCCATAACACTTGAGAATAGAGATACACATGAAACAGTGGATGCTCTAAGAGCCACTGTGGATTGGGTAACAATTGATGTTACTGAGGCATCCTTGAGGAGAGTTCTCCAATTGGATGATCTCAATGGTATCATCACCTTACCTATGCCAGAAATACATGATACTTTATCATCCATGGGGTATGATACCACTGATAAAAAGGCTACTTTCAAAAAGAGTGGTTTTTGTCCCCAATGGAGATTTTTGAAACATAGTCTCTTACATTGTCTCAGTCCAAAGAAAATATCTTATGAGCAATTTAGTTCAACCACATCTTATGAGCAATTTAGTTCAACCATGGCTTACCCTTTGGTTTGTCTAGTCACTGATAAGATTTTTAACTGGTTAAAATATATTTTTACAAGTATGACTGGCAATGTAAAGAGTTCAACAAAATTTTTAATGTATCCAAGGTTTGTGCAAGCTGTGCTCAATGAGTTTCAACTGCAACCCCATACAAATGTTTATAAAATCAGTTTCCTTAAGCCTAAAGTTTTTCAAAATATGAACAAAGATGGCAACATGATTTTTACATCTCTCTTTCCTCAAATGCTTGCAAAGATTACAACTGAACAAAACACACCCATAATCTATGTTCCAAACATTGATTAAACTCCACCTGTTTCTCACACCTATGAGAGGAGGAGCAAACAACCACCTTCTTTCATTACAACACAACATGTTTCTGAGCCTTTTGGTCTAGGAACAAGCAGTGGTGGTTCTAGACTTCAACCTAGTCCAACTAGGGAGGATTCTGAGCCATTTCCCCATGATTCACCTCTCCCAACAGGTCACACAGTTGGAAGTGATGAGGGTAGTGGGCAACAAATGGAATTGATGGTTTTGTGTACCAAATTAGCCAAGCATGTTGAATCTTAACATAAGGACCTGGCACATGTCAAGAAGCAGCATGCCAAGGATATTAAATACTTAAAAGAGGAGATTCAGACCTTGAAGGAAGAGTTGCAGGGGTTGAAAAAGCAAAGGAAAACTGCAAAGTTGGTGATCTCATCTTCATTCTCACCTAATAATGGTGATTCAGTTGGTTTTGATCAAAATTTGGGTAATTCTCCCAAACAGGGGAGGAAAACAGATGCTGAAACTCAGGGGAAGAAAATTGATTTTGAAGATAAAGGTGTTTCTAGTAAAGGTGCAGAGGAAGCTGATACTCAAGAAGAGCAACTAGAGCAAGATATTTTCAGTACTGCAACAGATTTTACCACTGATCCAATTTCCACTGCAGAGCCAAATATTTCCACTGATAAACATAATGTTGCCACTGCAAGTGAAGAAATTGATAAACAGAAGAAAGATAAAGGTAAAGTAGTTATGGAAAGTGAAGAGCAAACAGTCAGAAAGATTTCAAAGAAAGAACAAGTTCAGATTGCTCTTGATGAAGAAGTTGCAAGGAAGGTTACTGAAGAACAAGTTGCTGAAAAGAAAAAGCTTGAAGAATTGGAGATTCTAAGCTTTATGAAGGCTAAAAGATTGGATAGAATGGAAGATCAAGATTCTCTTTCCACTGTTCAACCTACAATATTCAGAGAGAAGACTCCAGAGTTCAGCTATGTGCCTACTGAAGAAGATATTGAGTTATTGATTGCTAACAATCCAGAAGTCAAGAAGAAGGCAATTGATATACTTGCTGATATGTCCTTAACTGAAGAACAAAGAACTGCTCAGTTGAAGGTTTTTATCCAAATGAAGAATAATCAAGCACTTCAAGATGCGGTTAGTACAGTCAGAAAGGGTCAAAAGAAACCAAGGCAACCAACCAAGGCACAAATTATCTCATACATGAAGACTTACTGTTGCAATGTTGGTGGTTGGAAAAAAGCATCAATTCAAAGGAATGCCTGATAATCAAGTTGAAGGTATATACTACAGAGTTCAAAGACAAGATAAATATTTTGTTTCAATGGGTTCTGAAGAAGAAGCAATAAGGTTTCCTGGATTGAAGAGAAAGGCCAAAGAAAGTGATTCTCAAACTGTTAAGAAGACAAAGATTGTTGAAGAACAAGAAGTTTCTACTGAGAAATTCACTGAAGAACAACTGACTGATATGATTGTGATTGAAGAAGAAGATTTTTATCCAGAACCACTGCAAGTCAGACATCCTATCATTGACTGGGAGGTTTACACTGCTAGCAATTTTGCTCCAACATGGAAGATCACGAGGCTAGGAGGTGCAACTTTCTCATTCATTCAATTTGAAGATCTCATCAAAGCTTTTGACAGAGATGATCTTGAAAAATTATGGAAATTAGTTCAAGAAGGGTTTGATGCTCTAGGTCTCAAAGATATGAAGGAGATGCAGTTATGGATTAATCTTAGAAGGCTCTATGAACCAGATGTTAATGATGATTTCTGGAAATTCTCATGTCATGTCCTGGTACTTAATGATTTTACTATGATTCATGTGAAGTTCATCATGTTTCTACAGCAAATGGAGTAGATGCATTCATGCTTGCTGAGAAAGAATATCCACTCAGAGCTGGAACTCTCACAGTGATGCTATGTTCTAATATAAGAGTTCATGAAGATAGTGAGAAAGTCAGAGCATTGTTACATAGGCTTCAAGATCAATGTTCGAGAGCTATTCAGATGCTAAGGAATAAGTAAAGTGTTTGATTGAATTCCCCAAATCCTTGAAGATAATGCAGATTGAAGAAACTTATTGATTTGCAGAGAAATCATAAGTTTAGGGGAGAATTGTTGGGAATAATACTAACAGTTACCACGGATAGTATTGTGGTTGACACTGCTGAAGAAAACACTAGCAGTGGAAACTTATTCCCACTGCCAGTACAAATATTACCACTGCTATTGGATAATTGTTTAGTATTCGTATAATGATAAGTATAGAATAGATTGTGTGTATATTCTATATTGATAGGTTTATTCTTATCTTGTAAAGGACTCCTTGTGCTATAAAAGGAGGTCCTAGGTCATTGTCTTAGGCACTTAGTTAATTATCTACGTACTTACAACTTCAAGGTGTAACCCTAGTGATAAGCAAGATCACTCATATTATTCATTAATAATATTGGAGCTTAAGTTGTGTGTTTAATCTGTGTTCGTTTACAATACATC
Organism: Chrysanthemum seticuspe; assembly: GCA_019973895.1. NCBI lineage: Eukaryota > Viridiplantae > Streptophyta > Magnoliopsida > Asterales > Asteraceae > Chrysanthemum > Chrysanthemum seticuspe. Next base: position 214,968,376 of record BPTQ01000003.1, on the reverse strand, counting down.
ATACAATCCGTCTTCTAAGTATTATTAAGTAAATTCCGCGTGCTTAATAATATTATACAAAATATCATTGACACAAGGTGTGTGTCCAGATCCATCATACCAAGTGTAGGGATATTTGATAAGGATTTAAAAGGTACACTTTTGAGGGGTCATTTAAGCCCTTAATTGATCACTTTTGTATCCGTTACTACTTAATTTCGTTCCTTTTCACTTTTTAGGTCTCTGGAAGGCAAATTGTTGGAATGACACTTATTCGGACGAAAAGGCGCGAATATATGAAGAAAATGGCCAAACTCAAGAATCGAGACACTCAAGCTGCTGGAACTGAAGGGGACGGCGTCACGGCTTAAATGCGACGCCGTCGCGACACACCTTGAGACGACTCAGAGAGCAAATTTCTATTTTACAAGTGACGGCATCAAGTTAAAAGAGTAGAGCGTCGCAACTCAGACGGCCTAGATTTGGATCCCGACGGCGTCAGAGGTTGAAGCCGACGACGTCACAAGCATAAGGTGACGCCGTCACAAAGTTGACGTGGCCAAGACGAAAACCTAATAGCAGCGACCGGACGACGTCACAATTAAAGAGTGACGTCGTCGCATATTGTAACTCTATATATAGAATTCGAATTTTCAGTATTTAAGAGAGGTAGTTTTGTGGAGTAAAACCTAAACCGAACATAGGCTGTCTTGGGCAGTATCTTAGGGTTCCATACCCTATTTTACAACAAGATAAGTGATTTACTTCATTGATTCAATTATGTCTTCAATTGTTTGTGTGTATGCTTGCATGTTTTCCATGTCCGGCTAATTTACTTGTGTATTTGCTTAGATCTATGAAACCTAGGTATTGAATATTGATTGGTTGTCTCTTATCTTAATTGTGAGTGACCTAGTATTGCGGTAGGTCATTCATTGTGTTTTTAATGCTTAAGTAATCTTTGTGAACATTAGTTTATAATCACCTTGATTTATTGTAGCCTAAACATCCAAAGTAAACCTTAGAGTTAGTTTATGAATCCTAGAGATTTCGTAGGCAAAAACCTTAAGGTAGACTTAAAGAGTAAGGGATAACTGCATACCCTACGACCTTAGAAGACACAACGCGTTAAGAATAAGGACGTGACAATTCAACCATCAATAGGAGATAACTAGGGAGTAATAGCATATAAGTAAACACATTTTTAATCATCATAAGAGCACACAACAATAGACATAGACTACACTCACCTTAGTTTAGATAATTAGATAAGTAGAGTAATCGGTAGAAATACCAACCCCCCAAATCCAATACCCCGAGATTCGTACCTTTCCATTTTCTAAAAAAACATAAAAAAAATAAAAAAATAATCTTCCTCAACCCCAACCTTAGGGTAGTAATTTCTCACTAGCATTCCTATTCCCCTAGAGAACGATATCAATTCCCGAGGCTTACCCTAATACTACACTACAACGATTAGATTCACTGCCTATGGTGTTGAAAAACTTGCTCGACGAAAAGGAAGTTCCTTTGACCCCGAACGCGCGTTGTACGCGTATCAGCTCTGTATATTTTTATATATTATCACCTATGTGTTTTCTAATAATTTTATAATTTTCAGTAACAAGATAGTTTTTATGCCTTTCATTGCAATTCACAAGTGCATATTTTTTTAATGCAACCAATGTTATCTATCACTTGTGATATTATACTCTTAGTATAAATAAAAGGGTTAAAGTCTCTTTAGGTAAATTCTTATTTTGTTCAAAAAAATGCTAATTTAATGCAACACTTGTTTGATTTTGAGAATATGTCAAGTCTCTATTTTCATAGTTTGCTTCCTTTTTATTCATTTTGATATTTTTAAGTGACACTTATTTATCTCTTGTGATACAACACTGTAAGAAAGATGAAGAGTATTACACTCTTCATCATATATGTGTTATCAGTTGTGATACTCAACTAAGAATGTGAAATATTAAATTCATACCAAATGTGATAAGAATTTAGTATTTTACCAAGTATATATGAAAGAAATGATAATAAACATCACTTATTATATTACTGTGATGATTCTGTTCATTTTTCATATTTATGTTTTTGAAAATATTTAGGAAGATTTTTGTGTTTTATGATAATATGAAATATTAGAAAAGGTGTTTAACTGAAAACAAGAGATGTTATGAAACTTTTGTTAGACTTGTGATGAATTTTTCTATTTAATGGATACATTGTGAATGTTTCGATAGGTTTTATAGCGGAATTTAAAAATATCTATGGTTGAATCAGCAAGCTAAAGAAGTTATGGTTGAAGAAAGCACACGTCTTTATAGACAAACTGAGTAAGCTCAAATACCTGTGATTTCACACATGATATCACAGGTGATATCACCTCACTTGTGATATCACATGATATCACAAGTGATATCACAAGGGATATCACATGATATAACAAGTGATATAAACTATGATATCACACATGCTATCACCGGTAATATCACACATGATATCACAGGTAATATCAACGGTGTTATCACACATGATATCACATGTGATATCACAAGTGAGGTGATATCACTGAGATATCACAAGTGTTTGAGCTTCCTCAGTTTGTTTATAAAGATGTGTGCTATCTTTAACCATAACTTATTTAGTTTGCTGATTCAACCATATATATTTTCAAATCCCGCTATAAAACCTATCGAAACATACACAATGTATCCATTAGATAGAAAAATCCACCACAAGTCTAACAAAAGTATCATAACATCTCTTGTTTTCAGTTGAACAACTTTTCTAATATTTCATAATATCATAAAACAGAAAAATCTTTCAAAATATTTTCAAAAACATAACCATCACATTCTTAGTTGAGTATCACAACTGATAACACATACATGATAAAGAATGTAATACTTTTCATCTTCCTTACAATGTTATATCACAAGAGATAAATAAGTGTCACTTACAAATATCAAAATGAAAACGTCTGAAAACGGACAAAAACGTATTAAATCGAATAAAAAACATATAAAAGCGTATGAAAACGGAAAAAAAGTCTGAAAACGGACAAAAATATATAGACAGACAAAAACGTGTAAAAACGGATGAAGATGTATGAAAACGGAAGAAAACGTATAAAAACGTCTGAAAACAGACGAAAACGTCTAAAATTGGATGAAAACGTAAAAAAACGGATGACAACGTATGAAAACGTCATAAAAATACAGACGAAAACGTCTAAAAACGGACGAAAATACATGAAAAGCTAGAAAAACAGACAAAACCATATGAAAATGGCCGGAAACGTAAGAAAACGGACGAAAATGTAAGAAAACAGATGAAAACGTATGAAAGCATAAAAACACGTCTGAAAACGTATGTAAAATGGACGAAAACGAAAGAAAATGACGAAAACGTATGAAAACAAACGAAAACGTAAGAAAAAGGACAAAAACGTATGAAAACAAACGAAAACGTAAGAAAACATATGAAAACGGACGTAAACGGTCGAAAATGTTAGAAAACAGATGAAAACGTATGAAAACAGACGAAAACGTATAAAAACGGACGAAAACGTCTGAAAACAGACAAAAATGTCTAAAAATGGACGAAAGCGTAAAAACGGACGTAAACGGACAAAAACGCCTAAAAACAGACGAAAACGTACGAAAACGTCAGAAAACGGATGTAAACGTACAAAAACGGATGAAAACAGACGAAAATGTCTGAAATCACGTAAAAAAAGACGAAAACATATGAACACGGAAGAAAACGTATAAAAACGAACGAAAACGTATGAATACAGATGAAAACGTATGAAAGCGAAAAAAAACTTGAATAAAAAAAACGTAAATTTAAAAAAAAAAAAAAAAAAAAAAAAAAAAAAAAAACATCATTTTAAATAAAAACGTGAATTCCAAACAAAAAAAAAAAAAAGAGTTAATGAATAAGAAAGACAAAAAGACAAAGAAAAAGGAGGAAAAAAAAAACATGGACTTAGGTTTCCGTATTAAATCTTAGTTTTATCCCCACCATTATATTAAACTAGATGGATGTTGGGGATTTGTTCCATATTTTCCCATATCTTTTCATTTGGAAAATAATTAATCAACACTTTTGGATCATATTTTCGATGTAACTAAAACATGTCCGGAAAAGTTGTTCTAATCACCAGTGCGTCATCGGGACTTGGAGAGGTAAATTATATTAAGCTAGACTACTATATGTTTATATATACATGTGTTTTAACTTAAATGGAATGGCTAATGTACGTCTATACATGCATGTGTTTTAACTTAGTAAAATGACAGCTCGTGCATGGCAAGCGGAAAGAGGTGCGAGAAAAAGAATCAGATACTTGCCTCGAGCAAGTAGCAGATAAAGCTCATGAACTCGGGTCTCCTGGTGTTCTTTTTTATTTTTGTTGACGTGTCAAAGGTCGACGAGTGTAGAATGTTTGTGGATGGTCGATACCATAGAAATCAGGGGGAATAATTAGAATTGAATTACTAGATTCAATGAATTATGTATTTCATAATTAAATAGAAAATAAACACACGAAAGCTGAATGCTTAATGGGCCTAAACTGGTTAACAGGAGTTACTAAACTAACACCCCTTCTCAAACGCACAATGTTGCGGCAGTATACATTGAGAGTTTGTCAAATACAAACTAGAACTGAAAAACAAACAAAATGCAGACAGGACCAGTTGCGGAGTTATATATATGCAGTTAGAACCAGGCACAAACATAAGCAAATTCAGGCATATGCAGACAGAAACAGATGAAGAGCAAATTGATACAGATTCAGGCAGATGCATTAAAATCATATGAAGATCAAATTTAGTCAGATGCATACATAAGCAGAAGAAGAGCAAATTCAGACGGATTTAAACAAATGCGGACAAAATCAGATGAAAAGAAAATTCCGACATATGCAGAGAAAACCAGGTAAATAGTAGCTAGATTTAGACACATGCATACACAACCAGATAAAGAGCATATAATCACTACAAAATAAATGACATTTGCTCACTAAAAGAAGTGAGAGCAAAATAGAGGAAAACAGTCACTAAATGCTAATTTCTCAACTCCCACTAAAAGAAAAAGAGTAAGTAACAAAGGGATCACTAAAAGTCTTTTGCCACTAAAATTTTAGTAAGCAAAAGTTCAAAAGATTTAGTGTCTAAGCTTTTTTAGTCACTAAAGGGTACACCACCTTTCTATAAAATCACTAAAATGACTCAAAGTTACAGCTAATTTCAGTCAGCAAAAGTGAGTTTGCAATGTTCAGATACATGCATTTCTGGCTACAATCATCAATGGTAAAATATAGTGTGCAGACTGCATTTCTCAAATGTGCAGACTGCATTTCTCATCAATGGTAAAATTGGTCATAAAGACAATCTCATCAATGGTAAAATATAATGTGCAGACTGCATTTCTCAACAAAACAAAACATTTATTGCACAACTAAAAACTGCATTTCTCAAGTTACCCAAGCCTAGCATTTACAAGAAAAATTGGTCTATGTAGCCTGCATTTATAAACTGGTTATGATGGCCAAGTGGTTTAATGATGCTAACTGGAAAATTGGACTCTGCTCTGTAACTGGACTCTACTCTGTAACTGGTCTCTGTAACTGGAACTGGAAAAGACCATCTATGCTCTTTGTAACCTGCATTTACAAAATAAAAATTGGTGTATTGGATATATCTCAATTTTCACCTTTTCACTAAGTTACACTACATACTCAATTTTCTGCCTAAACAAAGCAACTTACTTAGCAGTTAGCACCCTCTTTATAATTTTTCACTCCACATATGACAGTCACACAAAACAACTTACGCAGTGGCACTCCATCTATGCTCTTTGTAGCCTGCTAGAGCAGATGGGTATCTTTTTAACCATGCTTACATACTTCTATAGGCTCAAGATGCAATATGCTCTCGACAAGTGAACATGTTTCGAGTGTTTGTTCTGCACTCCAGATTGATTTTGACTGCAGCAAATTGCAGTGCTCACGGGGCAGCACTAAGCAGGTCATCTATCACAGCATAAGTAATATCAGAAGCCTTTTTAAGACTATATCAGCTAAGATAACTTCAAAAACTCTGTAGGGAGAGAAAAAGCAAACTGAGGAAAAAAAATTAATAGGCTCGTGTAAGTACCTTAGTCAATGCACTGACATCTGCTTGCTGCACAGATAATGCGACACCTTCAATACAAGGTTAAATCATTCATACCTACGGAGTATTAGTTTACAAAAATTGAGAAAGAGAAAACACACACACACACACTAAAGTACTTACTAAGATAGAATGGAATGTAAGTAGTCATAATGCTTAATATAATCTATTTAATAAATGGTTTAGCAGGTTTTATTCATAAAAAAGAATACTAGTAACCAGTTCACCCCATTTCCTTTTTACCCGACATTTTTCTTATTTTACCCGTTTGACGCATTGGAGAAAATTCATAACCCCGATCAACCCATTCAAAAGTCAATAAGTCAGATTACCACCTCTAGAAGGATGAGAGAGAGAGTGAGTGAGAGAGAGAACCTCGCAGCTTCCAAACTCGGATAATTCAGAACTAAATGAAGGCCTAGAGAATTGAGGAATCCGTGATAGCATCTAAGACAACAAAAGAAATCTATTAATAATTATAATCTTCATTCCCAAAAGATAAGGTAAAATATGTTTGTAACAAGCTATTAGACGCCTTTGTCCCCGTAAAGATATGTTCATTCATTGACCCATGCTATCTAGTACATGCAGGCTATATTTTAATCAGTGAACTAGCTCTTTGGTTTCCTTATACTCTCATTGGAAACAGATAGATAGTCAAACAGGTAAGCACAAAAATCAACAATCAACTCTTTACTTCTTAATATAGCCCTTGTTTGTCCTATATGAAATATTCAATCACACGTTACACAAGTCCATAGTTACCTCGCATTCCCATATGAAGTAAATTCCAGTCCCAGCCTCCCTTTCTCGAACGACATACTCTTGGGGATCTTAAAAGGGATAATCGTAACTAGATAAATGTTAGGAATTGGAAATTCCATAAATAAAGTGTCGGTCACCCCAAATATTATCTAGCATAAGTTAGCTCGTAGACATATCATTAGTTACGTTATTTATCAGTTTATTAGTTAGTTATTAGTTTAGTTTAGCGTAGTGTAACACCGTGGAGGAAGGACGGGTCTTTACCCACTGTATACCTGATCCACAGGCCGATAGGAGGTCGTATAAGTTGTAACTATAAATACCCCTTCCATCTATGGAAGGGGTGGTGGTTCTCATAATCTAACCTTCCATATTTTGTGAACCAAGTCTCTAGCAAGAACACCCTCTCTATCTACTTTCTCTCTCTAATGGCAAACATGTATTTTGATCATCCAAGACCACCCGAATCATCAAACACAATAATATTTTGATCCTACAAATGGTACCAGAGCCAAGGTTTTTGTGTTGTGTTGATTTGTGGGGTTTTTGAAACATGTTAAAACTGTTTTTGTAGTTTATTGTCGGATAATTATTGTTGTCTATACGTATGGTTAAACAGTTTTAACAATCTTTTTGGTCAAAAAGTTGTCTTGTAACTCATGTTTACATCTGGTTTTGTGTACTCTTTTGGGTCAAAAAGTCTTGGTCTATCAATGTTTACATTATCTGTTCTGGGTCAAGTCTTTTGTCCAAACAGTTTTTCCATGATGTAATGGTCATATAATTCTGGTCATTTTTGTGAAGTCAACGAGTCAATGAAGCATATTTTATGTCACTTTTTCTGGGTTTTGTATGAAGGTTTTGTATGAAGGTGGTCGGAATAACGCCGGAATATGTCAAAGTTTCTTCTTAGCGAGTTGTCTATGAAACAGATGAAGTTAGCGAGTTGTCAAAATGCTGTTTAGCACTTTGTTCTTAGTGAATTGTCTACTTGTCTACCTGTCCATGCACAATGTATTTTTGCATAGTGACTTACTTTTGAGCATAGCGAGTTGTGTGACTTAAATGACCTAGCGCCTTATATTTATAAGTTAGCGACTTGTGTGTTTTAAAATGGGTAGCGACTTGCTTTGAAAAAACGAGTAGCGAGTTGCTTTGAAAACAATGGGTAGCGACTTGTTTAGTTTGAAGACTTAGCGACTTGACTTGAAAAGAAAAAGAAAAAAAAATGAAATGATTCGATCAACTTCAGTTCTAAAATCATCTATCACGACCCAAATAAAATCACAACAACTTCAATATCATCATACAATCCGTATCAATCATAATCCCTTTATCAGTCCTAATCTTTCACAACAAGACACGTACAAAAAATTGAAACAAGTAAAGCAAATCTCAGACTTGATTCAACTTATTCCCAATCTTGTAAAGATTTTGTTTGAATCATAAATCATCACAGATCTAACATCATCACTGGAAAATAAACGAAAAACGATCATTGTATCTCAGAATATGTTCAAGTCTCACCTCTCATATGATTGGTGTTGAACGGTTCCTCATCGATCTGTTTAGAAGCATAGCCTCTGATTTTTACGAAACAATTTGAAAAGACTTGAAACAAATTTGTTAAAAATATTTTCATGTTTCATTCATGTCCGAAACAATTCGTTATTATGCTAATTGATCTAATGTTTTAAACAATATTCGAACAAATAGAAGTGATTATAACAAGTATGTTAAATCAAGTCTTGGGTTCGATTCTTTACTCCAAAATATTTCTTGCACTGGAAAGATATCCTACCTTTTTGTGAAGCTCTACCGAATCTATGTCCTTCGACTCAAAAGCTATTCACATCATGCCATCCCTGTGGCGAGGTCATCTTGTTCACGAAAGATAATACTAGCTCCGAGTCGTTTTCTTTGGATGGAATGAAACTTGTTTGACTTATGATTCGATGAGGTACGATTGTTTAGTTGAACATGAAAAAAATCTGAGGTGCGTATGATTAGGAGTATAGGGCAGATTATGCTTGATAATATGATATTTGGGAGAGAGTTTATAAGATGGAGGCGTGTACTCTGAGTTAGGGTTTGAGAGGTGTAAGATATTAGGGCATATGTGTGTGAGGTCTTGTGTTAAATACCAAATTATTAGGGTCGGATTACCGGATCATTATATCGGCCGTATGGTTTTATTTAGACTAATTGCATGGACCTGATTTGAATACATGGACCGAATATGGAACTGTCCATAATCCGAATAGTTTGTTTGATCACGTTTTGGACAAAGTCAAGTTTGGTATATTACAAATGACTTGATATTAACAATTAAGGATCGAGTCTTTGTTTTATCATGAAAGTCTCACACTTAATGGATACGAGGTAATTATGTATCATACAGTACGGATAATATTAGCCTAAATTGATGTTATATTATGGGTTGATTTGTTATTTGGACCGGACTTGGAATTGAATGTGGGAAGTTTGGATTTGGATGATGGACTGATGGGCTTCTCTAAATTGGATCGAAAATATGATACTTGGATTTAATGAGATGTTATGTGTTATGAAATCTGACAATGAGATTTGGTATGATGCTATGATTCGTTATGTTATGAGGTTTGGTAATTTGGTGTGTACATTTTCACGAAGGATATTATTTCACGGCTTGAATTGATGATTGAACAAAGTGACTGCGAGGTTGTTTGGACGATGTTTCTTATTTGGATTTGAAGTGAGGTTTTTCCGGGCACATTTACTTATTTCGTCTTCTTTCTTTCTACCCTTCCGCGAAGATGACTTGTCTGGGCATTTATAGAGGGTGATAAAGACTTGGCTATTTAGTTACATTTGTGATTCTTTCTCATTTAATCTACAACGTAGCTATCACTTCGGTGTCTCACTCAGTTGAGAATGTCAAGAGGTTTTGTACATTGGGTACACCGTTCCTTTTTAACGAGGATTAGTGCAAGTTTAAGTAACAAATCTGGGGAATTTTACTTCATGATCAAATTTGGTATATCGGGTTTACTTCACCAAGGGGTCACTGGAATTGCCGACAAAAAAAATTCGTGAATGATGTGTTTACCAAAGTGTTTACTGGATGGTTGATGATATGGATGATGTTGGATAATGAACCATTGATGCACCGCTGCATGTTCCCCTAAAACAGATATTCACTGAAACCAAAGTTGTCATAACACATCCAAGCTGACATTGTTTACGGTTTTGTCTTGATTTTGTAAAATCCCGCGAAAGAATCTATTTCTCAGTTTAAATCATAGACTTGTAAAATCCCGTGACAATGGAAACATCCTGGTAATAGTAAAGTGCATTTCCGGATCTATCTTACGGTTTACTCTTGGTTTTGTAAAATCCCGCGAAAGAAACTATTTTTCGGTTTAAACCATAGAGTTGTAAAATCCCGTACTGATGGAACCATTCTGGAGAAATGGAAAGTGTATTTCGGGATCTTATTTGTTGTTGGTGCTACGGTTTCTACTTCAAAGAAGGGATAAAAAGGTGTACTTCATATATTGGGTGTGTGCTTGGATTGCCCTCATGGCAATTTGGCTATTACAAGGTTTTACGGGGTTATGTGCTTTTAACCATGGTCGGGATGAAACCATTATCAGAGTTCACTTAAAATGTCAAAGGAGGCTAGAGTTGAGTTTTTAATCAGAAGATGTGACAACGGAGTTAATTCACTATTATTTATTTGAGGATGAAGTGAAATATCACGGGCGAGTGTACTTAGTATCTGAAGGTATCGGGGATGGATGGATGAAGATTCTTCAAGATCCTTGTTCGAGCTTATTATCAAAAACGAAGACTTGGAAATCTATTTATTTTTTGGAGTCTTTTTTCTTTTACCACGAGGGGAAATTGGGCTCTTTTGCCACAAAAATAACTATCACTTTAAGGAGTTACGTTGTAGTGCTCAGTGTCACATTTAATTGTGGATTTTCAAGAGGTGATGTACGTCTTATACTTGATGGTTGGTTGGTTGAAGAGTATAGAGTACATAGAGAGTACTTAGAGATGCTAATGGAAATCGGCACCGCTCTTTGTTACATATGTACAAGTTTAAGTCACGAGTTCGGGGTAGTTTACTTCAGGGTCAAATTCATCATATTGGGTTTTCTCCATTAGCTGTCACTACAAAGAGCCTACAGAATGATAATGGGGATGATTACATGTTTTACTAAGAGAGCTGAAAAGAGAGAGATTATGACGTTTGAATACTTCAGTTCAAATCTCGTTCTCTAAAGAATAGAAAAGTGTACGCTTCAGTGCGCTTTATCTTCTGAAGAAGAGAAATCTTCTTATTATGACCATTCTCATCAACATGCTTCATACTTTTTCCATGCGCTTCAGTCATCAAGTGAACCGGGCTATTGTTGATTGTTTTCTGATTCCACTTTCTCAACTATAATGACGATGGCGACATCCTGTGCTAATTTTGCAGGGGAGAAGTGTGAATAGACTACATTTGGATGATGTTCACTTGTTTAATCAAGAATGGCATCTTCGTATGCAATTCTTGAGGGGGAGAAGAAGTGTGATAATTCTGCATGGTTGATTGACTTATGAGAATATATGGTCATACAGCTCCTAACTCATGTAAGAACCGAGCTTCTTCTTATCGGATCATCTTTACATGGAGTTTCTTCTAAGAGTCGTTGGTTGACATCTTCACTCGGATTGATGAGTTTATCGACAAAGTGCTTCCGGTTAATGCTTCACGTATACATCAACATGATGATTCCGAACAATCTCTCTGTTCTTGTTTGATGTGATTGGTAGTTTGGTGTTACCATCTTGTGTGTTCGTTGCGGCCTGATTGCTGATTTCCTTGATGAATATCTTTCTGTTCTTGTTTGATTGGGAGGGATTTTAGTTAACGGGATTTGCAAGATGTAAGTTAATTGGGATGCTTTTTGGTGGGATGCTTTTTGGTGTGAGTTGAAGATGTTAACTATCTATTCTCCAACTGAACAATCTTGAAGAAGGTCTATTCTACAGTCTGTTCTACATTTTCTGATGCATGTTAGAAGACTAAAGACGAGTTGCATTTAACGATCTAAAGACTTCTTCTTAATCTGAGCATTTATCAAACAGATTGTCGGTATAGGGGAGAGTGAAAAGTCAGATTTAATCCCCAATTAGACTTGCTCATTCTGTTCTTCAGCAAGTTGATTCTCACAAAGACTTCAAGTGATCTTCTCAACAGATTTCAAGTATTTAGGCTGATAATATGTTGCTGATTCTGAAGTGTCAAAACCAGCAAGGGGGAAGGAGACACGTATCTAAACACGAGTAAAACTTGATGAACTTAATACTTCTAAGTAATTGAAGATATCCCGGGAAGACAAATGTTATTACCGCAGAGAAACTCAAGGTTTGACTCATGGCGAGTAAACTTGATGAACTTAACTCTTCTAAGTGATTGAAGATATCCCGGAAAGACATATGTCATGACCGTAGAGAAACTCAAGGTTTACTCATCAAGGCGTTTAGTGTTCTTATTCCAACTACGTGGGGGAAGAGATGTAAGAGTTAGTTTCTGATGATAAAAAGAGGTACATAAGTGTGTGATGATTTTGATGTTATCACAATCATCAGGGGAGAGAGATTGTGTACATTGGGGATGCTCAGCTGTTTTACTTGAGGGCTTAATCAGTGATTCAGAGATATAATCACTTATTCCGGAGTGGACATCCGCAGAGATTGTCATCCGCAGAGATAATCAATGATTCGGCCTGCTTCTTCAATGTTATCGGTTATTCTCTCTTTGGGCATTCGGGTACTTCGGGTTCTTGAGCTTCATACACTTTCTTCAGGGGGAGAGAAAAGTATACATCGGGATTATTCTTTGGCTATTGGACTTAATCTGCTACTTCTATGGTATAAGTTTCTTTGTCTTTGGGTATGTGTATTCGGGTTCGTGAGCTCTAGTCTAAGAGATTGACTGCATCAATTCAACTACTCGGGGGAAGTGGTTTTTTGACACCTTTTGGAATGGATTGCGTCAGACTTCAGTGGTTATGAAATATGAGAAGAAATTTAAAGAGTGGGATGATATGTTGCTGTTCTTGTTGATGATATAACCCCGAACAAAGAATCTAGATTATCGTTCTTAAAAGGAGCAGCGGGAGTTATGATAATGGTGTGCTTCTATGTGCACCTGGCTAAAGCAAGCTTGAAATAGAGCTTCGAATCTGCTCATCTAATGGATTTTCGGTTTGGGGGGAAGCTGCCAAAGTCTCTCTTTCTCAAAGGCTCATGTTCTGTCTTCTATTCTGGAGCCTCGATTTGCTTTGGTGGTGAATGTTTAAGAGATGATGACTTCTATCTTCTACAACGGGGCTGCTTGATATCCTTATCTCGGTACTCGTATCATCATCTTCTTTTACTATATCATCTTCTCTATCTTTGTATATATTTATCAAAAACAAAATACAAAAATATAAAACCAGCAAAACAAAATAGAAAAATATAAAACCAACAAAAAGAAAATAGAAAAATATAAAACCATCAAAAACCCATAAAAAATTAGAAAATTTTGAAAAATACCAAAAATATTGTTTTCTCATGACATGTCTTCTGGTATCGATAACATCTGCGGTCTTAGAAATGTCATTCAATAATGGCACGGGACCATAGATGAAGTTCGAGCAGGAGGTGTAAATATTCTTTTCAAAACATGTCACAAACTATGGCTTGCAGTTATCTCAGACTGTGACCCGTGCTTAAACCATGGTTTGCTATTATTTCTGATAGCAACCCGCTCTTCATAAGAAAGGAAAGTGTTGCGCTAAACCAATTTTCAAATATTTTGTGCAGTTATCCTAAAACATATTGAGGAAAGTATGTCGAAGGACTGCTGTTCCTACAAAAATGTTTTTCCGTCTAAAATTCTTCAGAAAAATATTTGTTGAATTTTAAAATGGTGGTAAATGAGTTGCTTGAAAATCAATCAGTATCGGAGTTTACATAAATTTGCAAACTCAATCAATGACTTCCGCGCTTTTAATCTTTTCATAAAATGAGTCATTGATTGAGGGGGAGAATGTTTTCAAATTTATATCATCTAACGGATTTTCTTAATTATCCTACATGCTTAACTGAAAAATGATGTTAACCTATGTTGAAGGACTAGGTGCCTAGGATATGATTGTTAGGATTAGATGATTATAGTTTGATGAACACATTATTCCCATACCTTATATGAACTGATTGATATGTTGAATTGACTTGAATTAGTCGATTGTTGTTTGGGTGATGTCGACCACCATATATCTGTATGTGTGTTCACTAACGTATGCAGGTATATTGGTATATAAGAATGTTCCCGATTCGGATCCCACAATTGAAGATGATTGGATGCCGAAACGAAAGGGTAACTATATCTTGGGTTGACAAATGAAGAAACGGAGCTTAATTTGACTTCAATGGAGAGTTGGCATAAATGCATCGTAAGAGGTCTCACTGCATCAGCAGATGTTTTCTTCTAAGTGATTGAAGAAACGGAGCTTAATTTGACCTCAGTTGGCATTAAAATGCAACGCAAGAAGTCTCACTGCATCAGCAGACTGTTTTCTTCCAGCCCTACAGCAACAACAAAAGCTTCTCAACCACCTAACGTATCTTTGTGCAGGATAATAGTGATGATACCATTTTTTAAATACAATTTTCAAATAATATTGTTTTGAAAAATGGAAAAATATTGGTTTTGAAAATATTATGGACTTAATTTTAAAAAATCACCGGACTTCATTTTTTTCAAAACTTAAGTCACTCAATCATCGACTACGGTCATCGATTGAGGGGGAGAGTGATTTAAAATAAAATATTTTCAAAACAATTTCTCTTCATAAAAGTCCGTTTGTACAATAATAAGTGGTGATCTAAAGATTTAATGTTATGTCATGGTATGATTTTTTCTTTTGAATCAAGGTATTTCAAAATGAAATTTTTTCTGTTCTTGTTTGATTGTGAATTTGTTTTATTTTACTTAAAGGTCTCTTAAAACAATCATACCTGATACTAACAATCTTTAATGTCTTAAAATGGTCCTTATCTGTCAATTTTAAAATTAAAATTTTGCCACGTCTTTCCCCAAAATCTTTTAAAATGATTTAAATCAATCGGGATCCAAAATCTCAATTGGTTTGAAATTTTTGATCAGGGGAGAGATAGTGATTTAAATCTCTTATCTGTTTAAATGGAATTAGTTTTAGTCCTTTAAAGGCACTCCTGCCTCCATGTGCCAAACGATTTCAATATATGATGCACATGATTGAGGAGGGGGATTTATCCAAAAACAAGATGAGTTTTTAAATCAGGCACAAGTTCTCCCATGTTTTCTAAACCTAATTAAATCACTTGGGATCTAAAATCTCAAAGGGTTTGATATTTTTGATCGGGGGAGAATTTGTGATTTAATAATGAAATTTGATAAAAGGTGATTGTTTGATTCAATTGTGCAGGCTGCTCTCTCATATGTGCTAAACGCTTTCGAATCTCAAAGCACATATTGGGGGGGAGCATTTCAAAAGAAAATAAACTATCAAGGTACAAAGATTTCTATGTTTCATCATAAAGTACCTTGATTGATTTTCTAATGGTTTTCTGTATGGCAATGCAATCGTGGAAGTACTTCAAAAACCTCTTGCCTCTATGTGATAAAATGATTTCAAATATCCTATGCACATATTGAGGGGGAGAATTTACCAAGAAAATCAAATATCTTTTTCTATGAAAATTGTGATCAAAGAAAATATTTCAAAGTCCTCTTGCCTCCATGTGCTAAATAATTTCTAAATCATATGCACATGTTGAGGGGGAGGTTTTCTAAATGATCAAAACAATTAAGGTACAAAATGCTTTGATTTTATATCACAAGTACCTTGATTGATTTTCCAAATGATTTTTCAATTGGTTTCGAGAAGGAAGGAACAATACCAAAAGACCGACCAATTTACTTTATGCATGGTGTTATAAGGATGGTTAGGTTAGGTATTTGTTCCCATGATCCGCCAGAACCGGAGGGATCTACCCAGGGACAATCCACTAGATAGTGTAGAGTCCGTAGGTATGATGAAAAAAGGAGAAAAATGAGAATAAGGGAAGAGTGCGGACTGAGATAGAGCTAGAACTGGAATAAACCCAACAAGGTTCTAGTAATGAAGTCTCGGTAAGCACTGAAGGGGTTGAAGAATGAAAAAGAAATGAATGTGAAAAAGGGTGAAAAGAAATAGCCCTCCAATAATTCAACCTTAGGGCAGAAACCGGGTTCAATACATATGCTACTAGTGTTTACTAAGGTAACACTGGTATTGAAGACAAGACATCATGGACCCAGTGATGCACTGCACTAAACTTCCCAAACTACTCAAGTTCCTCTTAAAAGGGCTTGTTTCATTCTCACGGGGAACCTACATAATCTATCGACTTTCTCTTAGAGATTGTTGATATTGAAGAAGGAGACCCTCTCCCTAGTCACCGACATAGGAACCAAATGTGCACAATTGAGTCTAGAGCCAAGAGTTCATCCACAATATCTCATTAGGACACTATATTCTTGAAGACTCACTGTTTCACAAAATGTGGAAAGTGAGAATATATCTTAAGAGTCCTACGCATTATCCTTGTGGTATTGCCAGAACATCCGAGTGATATGTTAAATATTCACAATGAAGATGGAAATCCTTCTAGAGCCAACATCAAACAAGCTCTTGGTGGGTGACATGTGAGATCTTTTCTAAAGATCAAACTTGTGACAACTGGATAAAAATGATGGGGCGATTCAATCTTGAATCAACCTTGGTCCAGGAAATGGATTGACGGATACCTTTGAAAAACCGGTCGTTGTGCTCAAAAAGTCTTTTCTCTAGCACATTGACTGTGTATTAATGTTTTCAAAATAAAAGGGTATTTATGATTGAAGATTGATTTCTTCTTCTAAACCTTCGTCGTATTGAAAAACTCTTTATCTTAAGCAATACGTGATTGTTTTCAAATAAATTTCTCATCAATCAGTGAATCTCAATTCGCTGGTTCACTCACTCCGTGTTGTCTTCTTTGAGACGTTCCGGTTTGAGAACAGCTAGAGCAGCTGCGAAACCCTGTCAAGGAGATTCTTAGGAATCCTACCTGATCACAGGCAGTACTTGTACTGATCAACGAGGAACCGTGGGCCGTGTACCTCAATTCAACGAAAGTGATCAAAGACACTTTCGTGTGTTTTATTGCTAACTATTGTTTGCAGGTACATTTGGATGGTTGCAGCTGATCAGAATTGAGGAGTCAATCCAAAGCCGCATGCTCACAGCATCCACACTTAATTTGAAGAAATCATGACTGATGCATATCTACATAACCTGGCTCTGATATTTCATACTATGCTTCTGCTTCGCTGCTGCAAATATCAAGAACCAGTAAGGCTTCCGCTACTCTGATAGAAAGATGTCATGATTCAAATGTGTGAGCATGTCGGTCCAAAAGTCACAACTTCACATGATGGCAACATAATAAAGGGTGATCCAGAGATTTACTGTGGCTGATGATCTCAAAGAAAGCTCGAAGATCATCAAAGATGTGGATCAGTTCAAAGACCTCCACTGAAAGTACAAAGCACTCGGACTTTGAAGTTGCACTACAAAAGCACAAAGATTGCGGAATTGAAGAATTGAAGTCTACGAGCTCAAGAACAAAGTCAAGAATAGAATGCTAGGATTCGAAATGTAAAACATGGGGTGACCTCCCTTAGGGGAGATTGTTAGGAATTGGAAATTCCATAAGTAAAGTGTCGGTCACCCAAAATATTATCTAGCATAAGTTAGCTCGTAGACATATCATTAGTTACGTTATTTATCAGTTTATTAGTTAGTTATTAGTTTAGTTTAGCGTAGTGTAACACCGTGGAGGAAGGACGGGTCTTTACCCACTGTATACCTGATCCACAGGCCGATAGGAGGTCTTATAAGTTGTAACTATAAATACCCCTTCCATCCATGGAAGGGGTGGTGGTTCTCATAATCTAACCTTCCATATTTTGTGAACCAAGTCTCTAGCAAGAACACCCTCTCTATCTACTTTCTCTCTCTAATGGCAAACATGTATTTTGATCATCCAAGACCACCCGAATCATCAAACACAATAATATTTTGATCCTACAATAAACAAGAGAATAAGAGATATCACTCGCACTACAAACTATATCAGTATTATCCGACTAGAATACTAGATGCCTATTATAACTTATGTTCATTAAAACTAGTGTTCTCCCCCTCGAATCCGTGAACCACTTATTCATCAGTCGTGACATATATAAGGGTGTTTGGATTAGCATAGCAGAACAAATTCTCATAGACCAAATGGATTTATAGCATAGTAGCAATTTGCCTCTTAATCCTACTATTATCACTTCAATCCATCAATCAATTTCACGGTAATTAACATCTGTAAACCATAATTAACATCTATTAACAATCAATAATAAATCAAATCAAACAATCAGTAATAAATCAACAAAATTAGGTTACTAATGCACTAACAGAGATCACATAAACTCTAAAATTAGGTTAGAACTACGAAATCGAACTCAAACACTACGATTAGGTTAAATTTTAACTTCAAAATTAAATAACCATGATATTAGGTTAAAAATAATGGAATCGTTCAACCTTATTTATGAAATCGCCAATAGAAGATGGCCGGTGGAAGATCGCCGTTGCCGGTAGAAGATCGTCGTCGTCGGTGGAAGATCGCCGTTGCCGGTAGAAGATCGCCGTCGCCGGTGGAAATCATCGTCGTTGGTTGGAGATCGCCGGCGCCGGTGGAAGATCGCCGGAGAGAGGAGTTGTCTGCTAGGGTTCTGATTTGGGATGAGTGCGTGAGATATTTGGGATCGGGTGGAGTAAATCTGATTTGGGAGGGATGAGTGTATATTTTATTATTACTTTATATTTGTTGTTTTAATTTTTTTTATAAATACTTTGATTTTGTGACTTTTAAAGGTTTAAGTGAGCAAAAGTTTTAGTAAGCAAATGTCACAAATTTTGTAGTGAATGACATATTCAGATAAAGAGCATATTCAAACAAATGCATACAGATGCAGTCATATCAGATGGAACCAAATGTGAGAACGAGGTGGAATCAGAGCATAACCAGATGCAGATACATAGTTGAACGAGTGTAGAACAATTGGAGCCAGTAGACATAACCAATTGCGAAACCAGACAATATCAATTGCGAAACCATATCGAAGACCAACACAAATACAAACTCAAATTCGAATATCACGAACCATCAACAATCGAGACTCAAATATACTAGAAAACCAAAATCAAACCTAATTTACCAATTTGGAACCAATAATGAAAACCAATCCATAAAGCTAAGTAACCAAAAATTTCAAGAACATAAATTCCAAAAGCCAAATTAAGACCAACTTGAATGTAGTGTTATGTTGTACAAAAATCTACCACCAAAATACTAAATTTGGCACAAAATTAATTGCGTTGAATGAAGGCTATATTCTTCATCAGATATTTGTTGCCACAATGCCACAACTACCACCATTTTTACTCCAAGATTTATTTCTCCTTAAAGTATTGAAGCCTGGAAATGGGCAAATAAATTGAACTTTGCATGATCGTAAACTTATTTGTGATATTGGGTATTCACAATTTTCTGAAGTGTTCAAAGAAATCCAATGTGTAGTGTTACTTTTGATTCTTAATAATTCTCTTAAACCTTCAAACTAGCTAATGTTTTTGTTTTCTTAATTATGTCAAGTCATGTTTATCAACATCAGAAATATTTTTTTAATAAGGTTAAAGTTATTAATTGTTTGCCTTGTTAATCTGTTTTTGGCAACTTCTGTCTTCGGTAGATGGCGATGCAACTTGACCCTCAGACCGTACAATAACCAGTTATCCAGTTCTAAGATTCAGGTGTTCCAAATTATTGTATATAATAATATTTGAACATCTAGATATGGATTTTAGAGGTAATTTAGTTGAGGTTACAAACAAATCTCCGATTCGGCCCTTCCAAAAAAAATGTTCAAGTTCCGTCTATACATCTAGATGAAATTTGAAAGGATTTGTATAGATTTTAGCAAAAGTTGATGTCAAGAAGAACCTTGATTTAAGGAAGACTCAAAATCAAGTGTCTTCTACGTCTACAAATCTGTTTGTAGAAAATAAATTTAATGAGCCGACCAACTACAAACTACATTGGGGTATCTAACCGTATTAAATGCCCTCAAGGCCTCAACTAACTATTTGATTGGTACAATCACGCTGACATCCGGTTATTTGCTAAAAATATACAATGGTAAATTTTCAGGAAATAAGTGGTGTGTGTATTGCTAGCCCAACCATGTATGAGGCCGTCTTTAGAAACAAAATAATACTTAAAACTGTTGGATTTATAAGATCAAACCTCCTTAATTCATGTTGTTATATCAGACAATTATTACTAGTTTGTATATGTATTTTACTTAAGCAACCATGATCTCAAATATGATCATGTGACTGCATTAGACTTAGAATAGGTCCATAGGACAACAAACAATAGTTAGTCTCTAATTTGGTCGTTTGACAGTTATTATGGTTAAGGAAAACAGTTATGACAGTTATTCATGAAAGGTTGTGACTATTGGTTCAATTGAACCATCACATCCCTCAAAGTCATGCCTATTCCTTAACTATAAATATAACTCTGTATTTGACAGTTCATATGTATCAAAATTACAGTTATATCTTGTTATTTTTCCCTCCATATTTCATATACACTGCACAGAAAATCTCTGGACAATTCTTACACTTATCACAGTCAAACTTTCTGCACAACAATGGTTAACACTAATACACATATAGAAGGCAAATGGGCAAACCACTTTGGGAAATCTGTTGGTCATTCTAAAATGTGGCATTAGAGCCAGAAGCCTGGGAGATTCTTGAACAACGGATTTCAAAGAGAATTCATACAGAGGCAAGTTAGGAGAGAAAGTGATACAAGATGTGGAAGATGCATCAAGAAAATTTCAAAGGATTGTAAAGAGATGTTGAAAAAAAAACTGCAGGATATTGAAAGGTTTAATCATGCACTTCCACAATCACAAAGCAATGTTGAAGACACAAAAGATACATCTGCTTTGGATGTGGGATCAGAGGACACATTGTGGCAAACTGTTCAAGCAAAGGGAACAACAAAGCAACTGCAGACTTTGAAAAGAACACAGAAACACCAAATACTCAAAATCCTATATCCTGAACACATCCATGTATCCACTGACTTCATGATAGAAGGCACTGATGAAGAAGGTTGGGACAAGATTTGGTATATAAGCAAAAGGCTTGACAGGCATGTTTGCACAAACATTAACCTGTTTGCAAAATTGAAGGAGAAATTTAGTGTTGAGAAAAATGAAGATCTGCATAAACTCCTATTTATTCATGGCATTGGTGAAGTGAAAATAAGGATAGGATCTGAGATAATAATCATTCCTGGTGTACTCTATACACCAGATGTAAGTCTCAATATCCTTTCTGCAACCCAATTGGAGTCTCAAGGTCTTGACTTGACATTCAAAGGGAATAGGTGCAAACCTGTTCCCAAGTTCAAAGATCCATCAGAATGTCAATTTGATCAGAACAAGATGAGACAAATGCAAAACAGATACATGGAAGATTTTTTCACATTACTTGATGAAAGTTCTCACCACAAGGAAGAGAGGAAACTGTTTGATACCATACCACATGAGGAAGACTCCATCCATGTGAAAGGTGTACACTATCCAACCCAAATTACTTCCTATAATGATTATGTTTCATTTCTTGATTTATTACAAAATGACAACATCATAAGTCAAGAGTGGGACAGTTTTAGAGAAAAGTTTAACAAAGTCTTCAAATGGTTTTATACTGTCTATCTCAAAAGAAACCTACCAGGACCCATTCCACCCAGAATCCATGGTATAGAGATCCACTTAATGGATCTTTATAAACTTGTTGAAACACTAGGGGGATACCTAAGTGTAATTTCCTCAAATGATTTTGGATACATTGCTGAAATTTTTGGCCTGTCAAAAGAACATGGTGAAGAGATCAAAGACTGCTACAATCAATACTTGGATGTTTTTAAGTGTTATTACAACACTGCCAGGGTCTCACAGATTGAAACAGATGGACTTGTTTCAAAAAGCAAAATGAACTGCTATGGAGAGAATCCAGTGAAAGAACCCAAAGGCATGAACATGCAAGGAGAAATAAAGATTGAGCATTTTGGAATCAAGCTAGTAGATCTCAATGGCAATTATCAAACAAATCATATGAGCACTCAGAATAAAGATGAGACAACAAGCACAAGCAAGATCAAGAGGGAGGAAGGGGACACAGACAGCAATGCAACTGATGATTTCACCATCATTAGTTGATTACACCAAGACAGAAGATAAAGATCAAGCCTGAATTAAGATCATTTGATCTTCTGGGGGAGTGTTGGATTTATAAGATCAAACCTCCTTAATTCATGTTGTTATATCAGACAATTATTACTAGTTTGTATATGTATTTTACTTAAGCAACCATGATCTCAAATATGATCATGTGACTGCATTAGACTTAGAATACGTCCATAGGACAACAAACAATAGTTAGTCTCTAATTTGGTCGTTTGACAGTTATTATGGTTAAGGAAAACAGTTATGACAATTATTCATGAAAGGTTGTGACTGTTGGTTCAATTGAGCCATCACATCTTTCAAAGTCATGCCTATTCCTTAACTATAAATATAACTCTGTATTTGACAGTTCATATATATCAAAATTACAGTTATATCTTGTTATTTTTCCCTATATACACTGCACAGAAAATCTCTACACAATTCTTACACTTATCACAGTCAAACTTTCTGCACAACAATGGTAACACTAATACACATATAGAAGGCAAATGGGCAAACCACTTTGGAAAATCTGTTGGTCATTCTAAAAAAAAACACCATAACTTATAACTTAACCACAAGTGTCTGATCGAATATTATATAAGACTGAAAAAAATATATAAGTAAAAAGATATATATTATTGTAATAACATGTAGCGTAGTAAACCAGTTTGTTACAGGTAAACTTTGTCTGATTAATATGCTAACTGTTTCCTTGGCAGTGGATCATCTTGTTTGCAATGCGGGATTCGGACCTGCTTATTCCATAGTCATCAATGTCAATAAATGTGCACCAGTTATGATATGATCCTTTATAATCTACAAGAAAATTCTACATATATGCATCATAAATCTACTAGATTTAGTGTATCTAGACGTATTATTGGAGTACGATATGATTTCACATGGAGAGCCTCCCCTTTAAAGACCTTATGAAAAATTAAACTTGTCTCGATGGATTCTACAACAGGTCTCGAAAGGACTTATTGTAGCAGTGTTAAAAATAAAAAATGGATATTCATGCCGACTGTTGTTGGCCAAAATGTCAAAGCAATTACCTCATCCGTTAACGGTTATTTATGACATTATTAAATGCATTTGTTTCCTATGATTTGCCAAATTTATATTACTCCGTAGTAGTGTAACAGCACTGGTGTCTGTCTAGTCTGTACTTCTCTAACCAATAATGTATGAAGCCTACTTTAGACATAAGTTCACAAATGAACTCGTTTTGTACATTTTCTTGCTACTTTTACTTTTCATTTCACCATTTCTTTTCATTTGGGAACTCATCAATAACGTTCGATTATGTTTTCAATCACAAAATGAAAACATGTCCGGAAAAGTTGTTTTGATCACCGGTGCTTCATCAGGACTTGGAGAGGTATGTATTTCGTGTTGCTTGGTTTGTCAAGCATGCCCAAGTTTTCAGTTGAAATATAAACTCACTATAGTAATGTACAAATTAACTAAAATCTCAAAACACTTCTATACATTTTTCCGAGGCTTTTTATCTCACTGAATTGTATGAAGACGCTTATTAAAATTTTCGATAAACATATAAATCTAATCGTCAACTTTTTTTTTTTTTTTTTTTTTGACGTGAATAAGCATTTGTATATTAATAGATCTATATGATAATTTTATAGAATCCTACTTGAAGTATAAAATCTGCTTTTACATCGGACAGTTCATGGCTTATGAATATGCAAAAAGAGGTGCACGTCTAGCGATTATAGCAAGGGAGAAACCAGAAAGTCGTCTCAAACAAGTAGCGGATACAGCTCGCGGACTTGGTTCACCTGATGTTCTTTTCATCTATGCTGACGTATCTAAAGCCGAAGAGAGTAGGAAGTTTATGGATGATACCATTAAGCATTTTGGTCGCTGTGAGTATATACAGTAATCTCCACGTTATTAGAGCTAGTTGGGTAACAAATCAAAACAAGTAATAAGTTTTGGCAGGTCTCATTGGGTTGACGTTTCGATATTTTCTTTCCATTTTTCGACTTGCGAGACTTATTTGACCGGTTTCTTATTTATTTGATTATACAAATTTGACTTTTTAGGATTTGCTAACAACATATTTATGGGTTTTGTACTGTTTAAGCAACTCTTAGTTAACAAGGTTTCCAAAATAAGACTCATCATTTCCATATTTATGGTAAGTGAGTTTTAATAAAGTGTGTATAAACTGGGTTCAGAATTGAATTTTTTTTTTTTTTTTCTTTTTTTTTTTTTTTTTTAAAGTAAGCTTAAACAAAAATTATAGGTTGTTGTTAGCAAATTCTGATAAGAAATTATATGCGACTCAAATTATGTCATGAATAAGTAAAAGTGACTTTGTAAATTAACAAACTACCCGATCCCTTGGAAGTGGATCATCTTGTTTGTAATGCAGGAATTTCACCCCTTTATTCATATAAATCTGAAGTCACCATATTCGAACCTGTCATGGTATGATCCCTTAAAATTCTACTTAACTGCTTCTTTTCCTACGAACACAACAGAAATTGATTCATAAAAGAATATATGTGCAGGACATAAACTTTTGGGGATCAGTTTATCCAACTCATTTCGCAATCCCACACCTCATGAAAACTAATGGAAAGATCGTTGTTAATGCCTCATCGGGAGGAATATTGAACCCACCGAAAGGCAATTTCTACAATGTAAGGATTTAGGACATGATTCAGTCAACCCATAAATCTGTGTGTTTCAACTTTCTTTATTCAGCCATGATACTAGTTTATGTGCCTATATAGCTGGTAAGCTTTTATTGTGTTTGTGTCAACCCTGACCTAGAAAAAAATTATCGTTGAGAGCCCATATCAAAATCCTGTACGGATCATTCTGTGGGAAATATTCAGGACCCACATTTTTTTTGTCAAAACACAATCAAACAGCTTGTTTAATCACAAAGGATTATCTGATCATTTTTCAACTCTTCTGAGCTGAACCCGACCTATGCTTAACACGGACCCACTTAATTGCATAATCTGTTGTCTACCATGTAATAATACTAGATCTTCTGAAACAGCATGGGCTGGGTTAGGGTCCAAAAGGTTGAAAAATGACCCGATACCTATTTAATTAAATGAATTACAAGAGTCAAATTAGGTAAACCAGTTTAAACTCAACGATAGTGTACTTTATTCATGATGGGTTCTAATTGCCTGTGAATCCTGTGGAACAATTTTCAGGCAAGTAAAGCCGCATTAATCAGCTTCTATGAGTCCCTTAGATTTGAAGTCTCTCCTACAATAACGATAACAATCTTAACACTCGGGTTTGTAAATACGAATCTTATTACAGCCAAGTACTCAACCAATGGTGGTGGTGTTCCTCGAAGGAAAGTAAGAATTACTAGTTAGTTTCCTATAAAATCTCAACTGATCCATCTACTGCTGCTAAAAATTTATTTAACGGAACTACTTTGTGTAGGATATTGGAAGTGTGCTCCCAACAATGGATGTTGAACCATGCACAAAAGCTATTGTAGACGGAGTATGCAAAGGTGCAACTTCGATAACAGAACCAAGGTTCTATAAGGCTCTATTCTTGATCAAGTTTTTGTTCCCACAACTACACAGTTTCTACTACAATATTGCTTTCCCTCGAAAGTCAAAAAAATGAGTGAAAAGGTTGTCTATTTGATATTGCTGTTATTATAAAGTTTACTTTTCATGCAACATCAGGTTCTTGTTATGCATTATTATCGTTCATTTAATTCCTTCTTTTATTGAAAAATCACTTCTAGGAATCTTAATACTTCGCAGCTACATACTTCCTCCCTGACATTTTAAAGGTATCAGCAACCAAATTTTGGTGGCTGATATGTACTTGAGATCTCAAAAACATTGTTTTTTCAACTGATGGCAACATAAAACTTGTGATGCATTCATTCATTCATTGTATACGCATATCATAACTATCAATGTTTTATATCCGTCGATTGAGGCTCTTTTATTACAGCGGATTAGCAAACGAAACCATTCAGTTGCTAATTTAGAAATACATATCCATTGCTGATGATATCTAGATCGATTAGAAACGGAATTTCAAGTGACCTCATTTAACAAAATATTTTACGACTGGACATGAATGGTACATTTGAGACACTGGAGGCAATCAGCATTTGTAGATGACCAATTAAGCTGAAAAATATATATAAGCACGTCAGTAGAGCATGTATATGGTCACTATATAAAATCGGTCACTAACACTGCTTAGTGACCAAAACCCGGGTGGTCACTTTTCGTCACAATAGCTCCGTCACTATTTTTATTAGAGACCAAAAATAAAAATTCGTCTCTAACCAATGACCATATTACAGTGGTCACTATATTTGTGACGATATATTCGGTCACTAATTTTGGTCACTAAGAGGTGAAGGTGGTCACAGAATTGATAGATAGTGACCGATAAAGGTGGTCATAAAAGATAACGGACCCGTTAATACACCGTTAACACCCATCAGTGACCATATGTGTGGTCACTTCATATTAATTTAGAGACCAACCGGTGGTCACCACCTATTTACTTTTAAAAGTAAAAAATGGTCACTTACTCAAACATATTTACAAAACGATTTAGCGATTTCACAAAATATATAACTGCACTAAAAATTAAAACCACATAATTTAAACAACAAAGATATCAAATTACTTGTGATTGCATAAACATAAAAGATTTTTTTTTCAACATATAATTTTTGGAATCATATCCACAAAAGAAACAAACATAATGTTCAAGTGTTTAATATCGTGTTTATCTATACTACTTATAAAGCACCAAACGACCCGTCATCCAACTCGCTCTTGAATCCATCTGAACCTTTAGTCACCCTACAAATAATGCAATAAACTCAATTAGACATAATAATATGATGTGAAATCTGAAACACAACACTAATATTGATTCCAAACCAAAGTGATTCTAAACCAACACTAATATTGATCCAACTCGCTCTTGAATCTAACAGTTTTTTCGACCAATTGTAACTTCCAGCAAGCATATTCTAAACCAAAGTGATTCTAATTAACCAGGGTAATCATTTAGGGCCATTTTACATGCCAATCCTTAACTTATTAAGAACTAACCAAGCGCTAATACTTTTGTATTATTACGACGTCAACCACAATAAGCAGATCCAAGTAGTGAAACTGTTTGTACAACTTCCAGTAAGCAGATTCTAAACTTATTGTCAATGGACCGATTTGGGTTATTTTATCTCTAACGGGTCGGATATGTAAAAGAATAAAAATTAGCCCAACAAAGATAATGTGTCAAAATATGAAAACTATAAACTGAAACATCAAGCCTAAGTTTTGTCCCTTCAGGTTGGCTAATGTAAGTTTTTCACATGCTTTAAATGAAGTACATAGTAGCAGACTGGTCAAGAAATGAATGAACAAATAAGACAGAAAAACTAAATGTCAGTTTGTATTTTGTGATGCTAAGCTGTCTAGTTGCACCTAGTTTAGGACTTATTGGACCTATTCGTGATAATACTATTGGGTCACTAGAAAAGCTTGATCTTTTTAAAGGATCTGTTGTTGAAATATTCCAAGGGTCGTGATAATACTATTGCATCTATAACCTAAACAGCCCTATAAGTCTATAACTCAAACAAACAGCCAATATTAACGTAAGATTCAATATATGATGTTAACTTACCGAACTTTGAGATACCAATCCAGACAAACGCTTTATCTCTTGCATCATTAATCCCATATTCTTCTTCATTTCGTCTTGCTCCACTTTAAAGCTAGCTTGCTCATTTTGATGTTTGACTTGCGCCTCTTTGAGTACCCGCACCTCTTCCTCTAAAGCTGCAGATTTCATCTTTTCTAATTCTACAGTTGTCCTTAAATTTTCCACAGCCAGAATCTCTTTCTTTGGATCTGAACGTCCTCTCAGATGCCCCGGAACATGTTTCAGCACTTTCAAACATATTTCCACTGGTGTACCCGAACCAGCAGCTTCTTCACTTCGTAACTTTTTCTGTATATAATTGCAACTTATTAGTGAATGCAAGTAAACATATTTCTCATGGCTGCCCATTCTATTGAAGATATCATCCAGGTCATGGACTCATAGATCATGGATTCATGGTTCAAACCATAAATAAAGAGCAAATACACAAAACTCCATAAAGAAGAAATCAACATGATAGGGAAGTCTACCGAGTACGCAAATAGAAGGGTTCAAGGGTCATGTCTCAAAATATCAACTTTCTTTTATCTAAGCATCAGGGGATTGCATAATTAAATTACTAAAGTCTTATCATGTTGACCATCTAGCTATATTGAAATTTTATTCTGGTTACCAGTTAGTATCCTAATCACAGTAATATAATTAAATTACTAAAGTCTTATCATGGTGACCATCTAGCTATATTTCGTTTCTGATTGCTTATCGATTATTTGCAAGCAGAAGCTACTCATTCTAAACTGCTCATTACAACAAGAAATAATCAACTGAAGACGAAATGCATAGTAGCAGAGCATACCAAAACTGCCTCGGCCTCCTCATGAACCATTTTATGATTCTTCTCAGAATAATGTGAAATTTCATAGCCATCAATTACAGTCACTTCTTCCCCTTGTCTCCTTTTCTGTTTCATATAGAAACCATAATTCAGATATATATATATATATATACACGCATGAATAATGAATAATAAAAGTTTTATAGAACCTACTTACCGTATCAATTCTTCTTGCAGTGGATTTTGTACCGACAGTAGGTGGAATCACATTGAATGACCGGTTCTTCTTATTTTGAGCGCTTAACTTCTGCCAAATTTAAAGGATTACAGTTTAAAAAATTTCATAAACAAAAGACTACAAATTGTAGAAAAAATGAATTTTATACCTGAAACTTCTCACTCGCAAACTTGTGACAAAGCTTAACCCAGTCAGGAAGTTCAATTCCGCTTGGGGGATCCACCATTGCCTCCTCATGTGTAGGAAACTCCTTGTAACGAACGTGTAACTTATACTGCCGATTTTTATGTTGATTCCCTAACTGTGAATCTATCGCATGAAATGACCTCTCACATTTCCGATTGAAGGTTGAATTTTCCTGATATATAATGAAAGGAAAAAACCTTCATCAAATTAAAAAGCAATATAATACTCTAAACTATGGGTCATTTGGAAGAATGGGTCAGACGAGTCACGGGTTGGGTTGACCTGTTATATTACTTAAGAAAGAACAAAACAGAAACATTAATACAATCTACATTCAACAATTTACCACGCATTTTGAGATGATATCGGTCTTTAAGGAATCTGGTTGTTTTTTCCATGTAGTGCCATCCATCATTGCATATTCACGCACTAAACACCCGCCCTTGGTGATAAAACGTTGGCTATCCTTGCCAACTATCCGGCCTGCACATTCATCAATCTCAAAGACCAGCTTCCCCTTGTCCAATCGCCTTTTCTTTGCTTCATTTAAGGCTCTCGATTCTTTTCGAGTAACTGATGTGCCTAACATTATGTAATCAACACAATAATAGATTATTAATACAATTAAAAACACAACAATATGCGCATGCAAAAACAATATTTCTACCATGTGAAGTTGAACCAATATCGGTCTCGGTTTGAACAGAATTAACTTCACGATCATCCTCCGAATAATCTTCGTGATCTCCCGACTCAGTTTGCACCTCTTCTTGCACCTCTTCATCTTCCAATCTCATATAAGCTTGTCTCTTTCGTGGTATATTAGGCTGAGTTTGCACCTCTTCATCTTCCAATCTCGTATAAGCTTGTCTCTTTCGTGGTATATTAGGCTGAGTTTGCACCTCTTCTTGCACCTATTCATCTTCCAATCTCGTATAAGCTTGTCTCTTTCGTGGTACATCAGATTTGTGAGGGTGTGACACATCTTGACTCTTACTCAACTTAAAAGGTTTTGAAACTTCACGACTGCTACTTATCTTATACTTTTGTGGTACCATTTGACTTTTACTTGAGTGAAAGGGTTTTGAAACTTCTTGGCTACTGCTTGAATTCTGAAAAGCAACCCTTTTTATGACTCCTTTTCCGGGACCAGCCATCTACGTGTTTAATTAGCATTAAAAGCCCACATGTTAATCAAAAAACAAAACAAGAATTGTACCAGCAAGAGATGTAATAAACAAACACATGAAAGGTACCTGATAAACGTTGCGATTATGACCAGAAGGCTTGGAAAGAGCATTAGTTTTAACTTGTACGTCAGAAGAACGTCGTTTCTGTTCAAGAACTTGTTTGGCATTCATTCTGAAAACTGTATGAAAAAAAAAATATACCATGATCAGAATCTACATGCTCCATTATCATATTAAAACACGAATATACGTATGTAAGAACAACTCTCATCATTAATGTAACCACCTCTATAAACCTAAACATGCTCCATTATCATATTGTGAGTTCTATCAGTGGTTTCACAAGAACTAATCACATCTCATTTATTTCCCTCACCACTTCCAAACCTTGATATAATAACTATATATATAAGCTAATAATTCAAAGCCAAATATCACATTAACTGGCCTTATATAACTTCTATTATCAGGAAATAAATCTAAATATTCGTCTCTTTGTAGAAGCAAAACTTGGAAATTAGTGGCATCTTGCTATAACCGTATATATATATATATATATATATATATATATATATATATATATATATATATATATATATATATATATATATATATATATATATATATATATATATATATATGCAGGGTATCATCAAATAATTGAAGCAAACAGCTACTTTGCAGCTATCTGCAAGAAGAAAACCAAAGCTTTCAATTGACATTAATGCAGTTAACAACTAGAAGAAGCTTTACCTGATAAATGAATGGATCAGTTCTCCCTCCAGCTCCTGACCTTCTCACCTCCCCTTTCCTCAGCAACCTGCAATGTCATCACCCATTCACAATAAGACACCTTATGAACTTTTGTCTGGCAAGATTCCCACCATAAGCTACTTTAAGCCTTTTGGTTGTCATGTGACCATCTTAAACACCAGTGATCATTTGGGCAAATTGGAAGGAAAGGTGTAACATATTTGATTTCACAAACACATCAAACCATAAACAAAAGTAGGCGTATAATTTAGATTGTTTAGAGAGAGAAAGTGGGATATTCTAGAAAGATCTGTTGTAAAAATTGGTCCAGGCGGCCGATTAATCCCCGCATAATCGCTGATCGCTCACTAAACGCCTTGATTTATCATAATCGGCCTATTTAATCGGTTTGGTCAAAGATCGCTTAAAAATCGGTCAACAAACCGATTAATCAAACAAAATCGGTCTAATCGGATTAAATGGACAAAATCGTTTAAAGTTGGTCAACAAAATTGCTTAAAAATTAGACAAAATCGCTTAAACATGGGTCAACAAACCGATTAATCGGATAAAATCGGTCAAAGATCTCTTAAAAATGGTCTACAAACCGAATAATATCTATGTTTGACTTTAAACTTTGAAGAATTATGTATTATGTTTATATTTGAACACTTGAAATATTTGAACTTTGATGCCCTATGCTTATCTCATACATATAATTTAATAGAATATCTAATATTACAATTTTGTGTATAAAAATTACAATCCGATTAATCCCCGATTAATCCCCGCCTAACCGATTAATCGCTAGGCCCTACCCAACCGCCTCACTAGCGCCTAGCGATTTTTACAACCTTGCTAGAAAGAGAAACTCTTGGAAGGTTAGATTCCAAATGAACATCCAACCCTCTAC
Source organism: Chrysanthemum seticuspe (assembly GCA_019973895.1). Lineage (NCBI taxonomy): Eukaryota > Viridiplantae > Streptophyta > Magnoliopsida > Asterales > Asteraceae > Chrysanthemum > Chrysanthemum seticuspe. The sequence goes on along the minus strand of BPTQ01000003.1, from coordinate 214,936,208 downwards.
CTTGCAAGATAGAGGGTATTTATAGGTTACAAACAAAACGACCTCCTGACGGCCTGTGGATCAGGTATACAGTGGGTAAAGACCCGTCCTTCCTCCACGGTGTTGCACTGGACTAAAACTAAGCTAATAACTTACTAACAACTAACATAACAAACGATATGTCTATGAGCTAACTTAAGCTAGATTATACTTGGGGTGACCGATGCTTCACACTAGAATTTCCAGTTCCTAATAATCTCCCCCTAAGGGAGGTCACCCCATGAATTACATTGTGAATCCTAGCATTCTAATAAATCTTCAGTCTTGAGCTCGTAGACTTCTCTTCATCAAAGTATTCAAACTATGTGCTTCTTAGGTGATTTCATCATTGTTCAACTACAATGTATGTTTCGTGGAGGTTATTGAGCTGATCCACATTGAAGACCTTTGAGCATTACTAGAGATCATCAGCCACAGTAAATCTCAGCATCACCCATTGTTGTGTTGCCAGCATATGATGTTGTGACATTTGGACCGACATGCTCACATTCTGGATCATGATTTCTTCTTATCAGAGTAGCGGAAGCTTTCGTTGATTCATGATATTGGCAGCAGCATAGCAGAAGCATGGAGTGATAATATCAGAGTCATTGATGCACTAATCATGATTTCTTTGGAAATGAATGTGTTGTGTGAGCATGCAGCTATGGATTGACCGCTCCATTCTGATCAGCTGCAAACGTCGGGTGCTCCTGCATAAAACAGTTAGCAATAAAGCGCACAAGAGTGTCTTTGATCACTTTTGTTGAATTGAGGTACACAGCCCACGGTTCCCCGTTGATCAGTACAAGTACTGCCTGTGATCAGGTAAAATTCCGAAGAATTTCCTTGACAGGGTTTCGAAGCTGCTCTAGCTGTTCTCAAACCGGAACGTCTCAAAGAAGACAACACGGAGTGAGTGAACCAGCGAATTGAGATTCACTGATTGATAAAAAGAGATTTGAAAAACAATCGTGTATCGCTCAATAGAAATTGTTTTTGCAATACAACGAAGGTTTTAATGAAAATCAATTATCAATCATAAACACCTTTTATTTTGAAATATTTGTACACAGTCGATGTGCTAAAGAAAAGAGTTATTAAGCACAACGACCGGTTTTTCAAAGGTATCCGTGAATCCATAACCTGAACCAGGATTGATTCAAAAGATTGAATCGCTCCATTGTTTCTGTTCAGTTGTCACATGGTTGATTTATTGGATAGATCTCACATGCCACCCACCAGGAGCTTGTTTGATGTTGGCTCCAGAAGGCTTTCCATTTTCATTGTGAATATGTTTGCATATCACTCAGATGTTCTGGCAATACCACAAGGATAATGCGTAGGACTCAAGATATAATCTCTTTTTCCACATTGTGTGAAACAGAGAGTCTTCATTGAAAGTGTCCTAATGAAATTTGTAGATGATCTCGTGGCTCTAGACTCAATTGTGCATATTTGGTTCCTAAGCCGGAGACTAAGGAGAGGGTCTCCTTCTTCAATATCAGCAAACTCTAAGAGAAAGTCGATAGATAATGTCGGTTCCCCGTGAGAATGAAACAAGTCCTTTTAAGAGGAACTTGAGTGGTTTGGGAAGTTGTAGTGCAGTGCGTCACTGGGTCCATGACGTCTTGTCTTCAATACCAATGTTACCTTGGTAACCACCAGTAGAATATGAATTGAACCCGGTTTCTGCCCTAAGGTTGAATAAATGGAGGGCTATTTCTTTTCACCCTTTTTCACATTTAATTTCTTTTTCATTTTTCAACCCCTTCAGTGCTTACCGAAACTTCATAACTAGAACCTTGTTGGGTTTATTCCAGTACTAGCTCAGGTTCAGTTCGCACTCTTCCCATATCTCATTTTTCTCCTTTTTTCAATATACCTAAGGACTCTACACTATCAAGTGGTTTTGTCCCTGGGTAGATCCCTCCGGTTCTGGCGGATCATTGGACCTCAACCTAACCTTATCATCCTTATATCACCATGCATAAAGTAAAGTTGGTCGGTCTTTTGATATAGTTCTTCCGCCTTGAAACCAATTGAAAAACCATTTGAAAATCAATCAAGATACGTGTGATATAAAATCAAAGTATTTTGTATCTTAATTGTTTTGATATTTTAGAAATGCTCCCCCTCAACATATGCATAAAATTCAGAAATTGTTTAGCACGTGGAGGCAAGAGATCTTTGAAATCGTTAGATTAAGAATGAAAGGTCCAATCTTTTGATTAACATTTTCTAAAATGATCATCATCACTTCCCAATCAATTTGAGTAGATAAAACATTTTGAGGAAGGATGAGGTTTTCAAAAAGTTACTCCCTCTCAACTTGTGCATGTGATTTTTTGAAATTGTTTTGCATGAAGAGGAAAGAGTTCTTAGAAGCACATTCACGATCATATAGCCATACTGAAACCATTAGAAAATCAATCAAGGTACTTTTTATTGAAACTTAAGAAATTTTTTTTTGTACCTTGAAAGTTTGTTTTCTTTTGAAATGCTCCCCCTCAATATGTGCTTCGAGATTCGAAAGCGTTTAGCACATATGGGAGAGTAGTATGCACATTGAGACAAAAATGGTCATCTTTTATCATCTTTCATATTTATATCACATTTTCTCCCCCGATCAAAATTTTCAAATCCTTTGAGATTTTGGATCTCAAGTGATTTAAATATGTATGAAATAAAACATTTGTTGGAGAAAAATGTGTCCGGTTTTATATGATCTGAAGTGGACAACACTGAGGTTCCCTTTTTACACGCAAAGGGAAACCTCAATACATAATCTAACACTATTACATACATTATAGTTGTTCATAGTTCATACACCATATTTTACACATAAAAAGTACAAAACTACTTCCGGAAGAAGTCTTCATTCAGTTCTTTGAAGCAGCATGTAGTGACCTTCACGAAGTCTACCACCCACAAAGCTTTCAAGGTTGCGGAAGATCATTCGAGTCTTAAGTCTTCGCCTGATCGCAGCAATGAAATCCTCACACCTTTTCAAATCCTCAACAGACCAGAATTTTGTTTTGTTCCACGGCTTCAGATCAGTTTTGATTTCAATCACTCTAGAGTTCAATTCCTCTTCGACCATTTTGAGAGTACCATCACTGAATTTGTAGAGCTCACACAGTCTCATTAGCATGCGAGTCCCGTATTTGTCGGTGAAGATGACGGCTCTAGGGGTGTCAAGAACTCTATATTCGTGACGAAATTCATGCCCTGAGGCGTTCCATTGTGGATTTGTAAGGTTGACCCGGGTTTGGTAGCTTTCCATTCCTAGCTGAAAATCCCCAACCCTTTTTCGAATGACTAAGCCCCTGATCCAAAGGTTGACAGCATCCGAGAGAGCCTTCTTTTCACGAACCGGAAGATTATTAAGGTGTCCTTGTAGGTTCAGAAGGTAGAGATCTTCAAAATCATTTGGCATCAAGTGTTTGAAGTCGTTCTCTTCAATCACATGATCTTTCTGGTCTGCTCTTCGAAGAACGATCTTCTTAAGGTAATCATAGCCATAGATTGGGAAGATCTCTACACTGACAACACTTAGAACTCGTAGCTTGGATCTAACACCTTTGCGTCTTTTGTCCGCTCCATGTCTCTTAATGTAGAATTCCTTCTTTTTGAACCACCAATGAGAAATTGTTGGATCGATGTACTCTAACCAAACTAACTTAAATAGCTTGTTAAGGTTTAATAACCTCGGATAAATCCTAAGTTATTAACAGAGAAACACTGAGCAAACTCTATTAAGTATGCGAAATTTACTTAACAAAGCTAAGAAGAATAACTTTAACTTTGAACGATTTTATTAATAACTCTAACTCTGCTTATTATGCAGATCTTTAACAACTCTAATAATATCGAACTTCTCTCTAAAACTCTAATAAAATCACGTACATCTTATGCCAATCTAGGGGTCCTTTTATAGGCTCAAGGATACCCTAGTCGGTTTACAATTTGTATCCTTGTACGTCAAGTAATCTAATATAGAATATTCTAGAATTACAAGACTTTCTATAAACGAATAAAACAGTTCTTTGTTCTTGCAGTACTTTGACTTCGTATGCAGTACTTTGACTTTATCATTTAGCAGTACTTTGATTAATCTTCAGCACTTTAACTGTTCAGCACTTTCATATCCCAACAATCATCCCCTAACTTGAATTCTACTTGTTTGACTTCAAGTTCCTTTGTGAATTTATCTTTATCAGCTTCATCTTTAAGAATAAATTGTGTCTTTGTCTTTGGATTGTATCTTTGTAGTTTCTGTGCATAGTCAAAGTATCTTTAGAAATATTCTTTTAACAGCATCATCCAGCAAACTCCATCTTTTCAGCAACACAGCAACATATGACAATTTGTACATTAATTCAGTTTAAGTTGCAAACTATTCTCATCACTTCCAGGTGTGTTAACTCCTATGAGAGGTAAATCATTGAAAATTTAATGGATTTAGATCTCTTTACCAAAGCCATTAACTCTGGAGTAACCAAATGTTTTGGTGTGTAAGACCATGGTACACTGATAACCATATGATTTTTAGCAAATCATCAGCTATCAACAGATTTGATTTGTCTTTACCAAAAGCTATACCCTTCTGGACTAGTTAGTTCTTTCATCATGGTGAACTAATTACCATATAATGGTTTTTCCACAGCCTTTACCACAAGCCATTTTCTTGTGGGCTAGCCAACTCTTCACATTACTGATATGGTGAGTTGATTACCATCCAACTTATTAGCAAGTTGTCAACTAAAAACGGATTTGATATATCTTTACCAGAGCCGTTTGCTCATTGATTAGTCAATCCTTTTGTAACCATGGTGGATTGATAACCTATTGATATTATTATCTTAAAAACCATTTATTCAACCTTTGTTTCAAAATATTTGTTACTTAACAAAAGTTTTCTCCAAAAATCACTTAACTGGTTAAAAGCTGAAAGCAGTACTTTGATTAAAGTATTGTTTGATCAGCAGTACTTTGAGTAAAATACTGATTTATCAAAAATAATTTATTCAATTAAGTCACATACCAGTTATTCATTATCATCAGCAATAGTAGTCCAGTTGATAAACAAATTGATGACCATACAAGCAATTTCATTGTCTTCTTCAACTTCCATTCCATGCTCTAGCATCCTCCTCATAAGATCGACTGTAAGAGGATATCTTCTATCTGTAAACATGTGAATCATTGTACCAGTTTCCAGCTCTAGAACATGAACTCCAGACTCTTCAAAAAATCTTCAGCAAACAATTTCCCAGCTCTCTTGATTCTTCCAAATTTCATCACTACTCTTTTCATCAGTTTCCCATGCAGTTGTGAGATCTCCAAGTAAAACTAAACCAATTCCTTCTGATGGATGATGTTCAAAATAATCTTTCACCACATGATATAAATAGAATAGATCCACTCTATCTATGACATGCAATAAATCCCATAGTCTGTTGAACACTCTGAAACTTTCATCTTCTCTATGAAACATCAGATAGCTTCCATCTTTAGATTCCACAACTTCAAAAGTAGTAATCTGAGATCTGTTCATCTTCATGTCAGCATCTTCTCTGGAATATTCAAAATCTACTATTCTGAGATAATTTCTTAATTCATCCATAGTTTCAGATCTTAACTCAACTTTTTCTTTCTTTGAAAAATGTATATCTTCAACTTCAGTTTTCCTTTTTCTTTTTAAACTTTTCTTTCTTTCTGCTTCAGTCCAAGTAGCTTCATCTTTATAATCTTTGATACTTGCAACATCCTTCTTATAAGCTTCTGTCTCAGCATCATATAATCTTTTCATATCAACATACTTCAGCTTCTGCAATCCTTTATATCCTTGACTTTTCAAATAAGCCATCATTGCATTCCTTTCTTTAGCAAGATTTGGTTTTCTAGGCATAAAAGAAACAGGAACAGGTGACTCTAATGGTTCACTAGCTTTAGTATTCAATTCCTCATGCAACTTCTTAGCTGCTTCTCTATTCTGAGCTTCTTCAGCTTCCTCATCTTCTCTATCTTTAGCATCTAATTCCTCTTGAATCTTTCTAGCTGCTTGTTCATTCAAAGCATCTTGAGCAGCTCTTAACTGTGCTAAAGTTGGTTTCTTCTTCTTTACTTCTACCAAAACACCTTTTCCTTTATCCTTAGGATCAATAGCAGGTTGAGAAACTCTTGATTGTTCCTCTTCTTGCACTCCTGGAATAGTAACAGCCCTTGGCTTTGATAAATCATGCAAAATAGTTGCAATAAATTCATCATCACTAGCAGTATGTATTCTTTGAGGGGTATCAGCTTCCTCTGGTATAGCAGTTGTTGAGGGACCAGCTTGTTCTTCATGTGGAATAGTTGAAGGACCAGCTTCCTCTTCAAAGTCTAATACTCTTGGTGTAACTAATTCTTGTCTGTGAGTTCCAGTAAAAGCAGTACTTTGTTGTTCAGTACCTTGATCGTCAGACCTTTCTTCTTCAGTACTTTCAATGATAACATGCTCTTCAGTACCTTGAGGTTCTTTCTCCTTAACAACATCTTCTTTCAAACTCTTTTCTTCTAAATTCCTCCCCAATTGGTCAGAAGATGGTTTAGGAACCTTTTTGCCTTTGTTTTTCTTCTTAAATTGCCTTCGACGCTTGTGTTCTTCCTTAACCCATAAGCGATAACGTTTGATAAAAGGCGTAACAAAATTCTTTACCTTTTATACCTGAGCATCAACCTCTTAATCTGTTTTGCTTGAGCCTCAGTAGTCTTTTTCAACTTGACCAACTCCCTTGTCAAAACATAATTATCCAAAGTTAAACCTTCAGGGGAGATAGTATGTGAAGCATCTCCTTGAATTGGTGAATGTTCCTCTGGTTGAGAATCAGGAACAGATTGTTGTGGAGATGGAGAAGGTGAACCTGCAACATCTTCTTGAATTTCAATACTTGGAGAAATAGTACATTGGGATGCAGTACCTTCTTGAGATTCAGTACTTTCAGATGCAATACTTGCAGGTGCAGTACCTTCACTTTCTTCATTATCTTCAGCATCAGTTCTAACAGCTTGAACAACTTCCATCATAGAAGTAGTTAAAGGAGTGTCTTGTCCTCTGAATAAGTCACTTCTTCTCGTCATAAAGGTAAAAATCTTTGCTTGTTGTACAATAACAGGTAATAAGTCTGTAGGCTTTGGTACATCAGCAAGTTGTTTGTTCAGGAATACTTGAACAAACCTGGGATACATTAACCATTTTGATCCATGAGTGATGTGGGAAAGCATGCCATCTAGAATAAGCCTTGAAAAATTGAAAACACGATCTGTAGCCAATCCCACCATAGCAGATGCTATATTAGATCCAAATTGCTCCCATGAAGTACTTTTAACACTAATACAATGAAGCAACACATGCACTAAAAACTTCCATTGAGGACAAAATAGTTGTTTCTTGAAAGTTTGTTCTGTTAAAGACCCTTCATAACCAATGTGCCTAAAAGTTTCCCAAATCAACTCCTTAGCAAAACGAATAGCCCCTTCTTCATCATTAAACAATAAGTCTTCTCGAATAGAAGCTTCAGTAATCTTCACAGCTCTTCCAGCAACTGTAGCCCTAATATAAAATTCATCATTCTCCATATTATCCCTTGCAGTAGCCCAAAATTCTTGAATCCACGGTTCAATTATATCCGGCTCCACTAAAAGAGCATAACTTATTGGCGACCCAGTAAGATAATCAATTATATCATGAAACGCCTCATTAGATTCTGTCTTGTCTAAATTCGCCACCATGTTATGTTTTGAAACAGTAGGACGATTCGCCATGATTGAGTATGTAAGCACAATTAGAGATATAATCGAATAATAAAGAGATGGTGAGAGAAATATGGAAAAGATATGAGAATATCAAGATGAGAGGGAAAATCGGAGAGTAGTTATTTATAGGGGAGATTTGAAAAATCATAGCCCATAATAACAAAGTTACCGTTAGTAGAATTACCCCTCAATATTACCGTTGGAACAGTACTTTAATAAGACAAACAGTACTTTCCACGTGTGCAGTACTTTCCCAAGCAGTACTTTCCCAAGCAGTACTTATAAAAAACAGTACTTTTCCAAAATTCCTCTGTATAATCTAAGTATGCATAAATATCCTCCCCTCAAACAATGCACAGGACTATACTAATACTAAATATTCCTCCCCTTAAATGTAGCTCAGTAGTTAATCATGCCAATGCTTACCACCAAGTGATTAAATCTGGAAACATCAAAGCCTTTGGTGAGTAAGTCAGCTACATTATCATCCGTGTGAACCTTGACCACATTAATGAGCCTGTGCTCATAGCAATCTCTGATAAAGTGATGCCTAATCTGAATGTGCTTGGTCTTGGAATGGTAAACTGGATTCTTCACAATACAGATAGTACTCTCATTATCAATATTGATAGGAGTATTCTTAAAATTGAACCCATAATCCAAGAGAGTATTCTGTATCCACAAAACTTGTCCACAACAACTTGCAGCAACTACATATTCAGCTTCAGTAGATGATGTTGGTGCAATTGTTTGCTTTTTACACTGCCATGAAACTAATCTTCTTCCAAGATATTGGCATCCACCTGTTGTTGATCTTCTGTCATAATTATCACCTGCATAATCACTATCTGAAAAAACCTCCAAGTGAAAAGGTGAATCCCTGGGATACCACAACCCTAACTTAGGTTGTTGTTTCAAATAATAGAAAATTCTCTTCACTGCATTCATATGAGAAATCTTTGGTGAGACTTGATATCGTGCACATAAACAAACTGCAAACAAGATATCAAGCCTAGATGCAGTAAGATACATAAGACAGCCAATCATTGATCTTTATAACTTGACTTCAACTGGGTGTCCATCTTCATCCTTGCCCAATGAGTTAATTGATTTAATAGGTGTAGTGACAGACTTCATGTCATCAAAATTGAACTTCTTAAGTATGTCAGATACATACTTGTCTTGACTTATGAAAATTCCTTCCTTTGACTGTTTAACTTGAAGTCCCAAAAAGAAATTTAACTCACCCATTGAACTCATTTGAAATTCTTTCTGCATCAGCTGCTCAAACTCTTTAACCATAGACTGTTTGGTAGCTCCAAAGATGATATCATCAACATAGACTTGAACTAACATGATATCCTTCTTGTCTCTTTTGATAAACAAAGTCTTGTCAATAGCTCCCCTCCTGTAACCATGTTTTAATAAGAATGTGGAGAGCCTCTCATACCAAGCTCTAGGTGCCTGATGAAGGCCATAAAGAGCCTTAACCACCTTGTAGACTTTTTTAGGATGTTTAGGATCTTCAAAACCAGGAGGCTGTTTAACATACACTTCTTCTGTAATAGTATCATATAAAAAGGCACTCTTGACATCCATCTGGTAAACCTGAAATCCCATATAAGAAGCAAATGCAAGAAATATTCGAATAGCTTCAATCCTTGCCACAGGAGCAAAAACTTCATCATAATCTACTCCTTTTTCTTGTCTGTAGCCTTGAGCTACTAACCGTGCCTTGTTCTTGATAACATTACCTCTTTCATCTCTGTTGACTCTGAAAACCCATCTGGTTCCAATAACTTTCTTCCCATCTGGAAGATCACATAATACCCAAACTTCTTGAAGTTTGAATTGTAGCAGTTCTTCTTGCATAGCTTCAACCCAACTTTCTTTTGTCAATGCTTGAGCAATATTCTTGGGTTCCTCTTGAGAAATAAAACAAGTAAACAGACATGTTTGATGGTCCTTATGATTCAGCCTGTTTTGTTTATAGACAAAGCTAAGTAAAGCATTATGAGGTTTAGTAAAACTCTTAGCTTTGTGTCTTGTCATCACTCCAGAAGTAGAAGGACCAATGATTTGATCAGTAGGATGATTCTTATGAATTCTTAAGATTGGAGATTGTGGAACTCCATATGCATCATCCAAGTTATTTAAATCAGCATCTTCATTGGAATCTGAGAAAATACCTTCATCTTCAAACTCATCATCAGTTTCTTCTAAACCAGGCATGGTAGGATCATCCAAATCATCTAAAATACTGTCAACTGGTGCAGCAGTACTTTGGTCATAAGTACTGTCCAAAGTACTGTAAGAGTATTCTTCAGTATTAGTCTTTTCCTTTGCTTCTTCATAAGCTCTTCTTTGTTCATCAGTGTAAGAATGTGCTAAAACATCCTGAAGAAGTAACTGATTAAGTTCTTCCTGAATAGATTGATCCTCAGCAGATAACGAGGATTTTGGTTCATCAGTACTCTTCTTTGGTACATCAGTACTTTGAGTTGGAACTTCAGTACTTTGCTTTGTAGCATCAGGAATAGCATCAGGTCTAATGTGAACTTCATGAACAACATACTGTAAGTCGTCTCCATCATGTACAGGTTGATTTTCTTCTCTAACAGGTACATAGTTCATAGAAGGAGTTAGAACTTCAAGATCAAACATCCAATCTGGACCTTTACCCTTCTGATTGTCTTAATCTTCTAAAAACTCAACATGAAGACAATCTTGAATCTTCTTAGTGACTCTGTTGTACACTCTAAATCCCTTACTGTTGGTACAATAAACCAATACATATCCTTCTTCAGACTTGCCATCAAACTTTCCCAGATTATCAATTGTGTTTAAAATAGTGAGAGGGCATCCAAAAGGCTTCATAAAACGAATGTTGGGTTTGTTGCCCATTAGCAACTCATAAGGTGTCTTCATCTGTGGTTTTGTGACTGATACTCTGTTAAGTACATAGAAAGCATTACTTACAGCTTCAGCCCAGAATTGAATAGGTAGTTGTGAATCTGCAAGCATAGTTCTGGCTGCTTCAATCAAAGTCCTATTCTTCCTCTCTGCAACACCATTCTGCTGTGGTGTTCTTGCAATACTGAACTCCCTCTTGATTCCTTTGTTAGCACAAAATTCATCCATAAGCTTGTTCTTGAATTCAGTTCCATTGTCACATCTAATACCTCTGACCTTGAGTCTCAATTGGTTTTCCAGTGCTATTATTAATGTCTGAATAGCATCAAAAGTATCATCTTTAAATCCCAAGAAAAATACCCAACTGAATCTACTGCAATCATCTGTAACAACTAAGCAGTACTTTTTCTTGTTTAAACTTGCTACAGAAACAGGTCCAAACAAATCCATATGTAACAGCTCCAAAGGTTCTATAATTGTCCTCTCCTCAAGCTTCTTGCATGAAGCTTTGTGTTGTTTACCCTTCTTACACGCCAAACAGGAGTGATCATTCTTGTAAGTCTTTGAAGGTAAACCTCTAACTAAATTTCCTTTGACCAGTTTGTTGATATTCTTGAAATTTACATGGCCCAATCTTCTATGCCACTGATGTGCTTCTTCAGTTGTTGCTTTTGCCACTAAACAGGTGGCTCTTCCATAAGAGTGAAGACTCTTCATGTCCAGACTATACACATCATTAGTCCTTGGTACTCTGAGAACTACCAAGTTATGATCAACAGGCTCGAATTCAGAGGAAAGAATGAGACATTATGTGTCAGTGAATAACACAGGATGCTTTTTATCACAGATTTGAGAGACTGATAATAAATTGAACTTGAGCTCCTTCACATATCTAACATTCTCAAAATCTATACGTCTTGCTTTGATAGTTCCTTTCCCAGTAATTCTTCCTCCATTGGGATCATTCCCAAATGCAACTCTTCCTCCACTAATAAATCTAAAATCTGACAGAATATCCTTGTCTCCTGTCATACTTCCAGAGCAACCACTATCTACAATCAAATGATCTTTAAGCTCCTCTTCTGGGTTGCCCTGCACAAAGATTTAGAGAGTTAGTTTCTTTTAGGAACCCAAGCCATTACTGACTTGTGTTCCCCTTGTGGAGTTACAAACTCAAATTCTTTGAGTATGTAATTTCCACTGTTTTTCAAAACATGATCCAGAATTATCTTTTGATTTTTAGCATGTGGATTTTCAAAACTTTCTGGATTTTCAACAGAACTCTCTTTTTCAAATTCATTCTCTTTTTCTTGTATTATAAAAACATCTGATTCACTTTTTGTTGAAAGTATTGTTTGTCCCTCAGCAGTACTTTCTCTCTTAACCCATTCAGTTTTAACACTTGGTTCCTGTGATCTAGATCCCTTATGTGAATTGTAGTACCTTCTAGGTTGATAGTAATTAGATCTCCTAGGATTTCTGGTCCAAGTGGTATTCGCAGTACCTTGGTTTGACTGAGCAGTACTTTGAGAAGATACTGCTTGTGAAGGTACTGGTGGTTTAGAAAAAGGTCTTCTCTGGTGGGGGTACCTATGGTCTGGTGAGAAATTGCTGTGATTAACCCTATTAGAACTATTCCAGACTGGTTTGTTCTCTCTAGGTTTCTGGTTTGCATACCTGTTCTTTGGAAATTTCCTAAGGTATTCTGAGTGATGTTCACAATCCTTGATTAAATGATTAGGACTAAAACACACAAAACACAGTTTTTCACCCATACTCCCATAATGACTTCTCCTATGTCTATGACCAAAACTATTGTGCCTTCTAGGTGAATGATTAAATCTGTTTTGACCAAAGTTATCCCAAAAAGGTTTAGCAGTACTATTTTGAAAAGGTTTTCTTGAAGGTACTGCTTGTGGAGCAGTACTTTGAGTAGAAGGTACTGCTTGACTTTGAAATTTTGTTTCAACAGTTTCTTTTGGGGTTTTAGACCTAGATTGACCAATAAGCTTCTTCCTAAACTCTAGACTGTCTACACCAAAACGTGAAACATCAGGTCTTATGGGTTGATGACTACCAACTGGATGTGGAACAGCATGATAACCTTTGTCTTTCTTATACTCAGGAGGTGATTCACTAATTGAACCCTCAGTACTAGATGTGTCTACATAATTAATGAGTTCATCATCACTAGTGGTTACATCCTCAAAATCACCTTCATCCTTATCACTAGATGTGTTTTCTTCTATGTTATCAAAATCCATACCAAAACCTAATCCAGTTCTAATGTATGCTCTTCTCTGTTTTTGAACATAAGTAACATGTGACAGACCAGATTCTTTCCAGGCATCAAACTTTGCTAACAATTCATCTCTCTCCTTAGTGAGTTTCTCAATTTCAGCAATTTTACAGTTTAGTTTCCATTCACTAAGTTTTAACTGGTAATCCTGTTGTTCATATTTTTCAGCCCAAGCCATTTTATTATTTTCATGTGTTAATATTTTAGCTTCCATTGACTCTAAGGTTATTTGATAACCTGCTACCTCAGACCTAGCCTTAACACAATTATCTCTTTCATACACATAATTATTTAGCAGTTTTTGATAGAAATCATGACAATTTGAGCATACCTCAGAGATAGGGGTTGAACTTGGTGAAGTAGCTACCATTGCAAGTAGAACAGGATCATCTTCACACTCCAAGCTCCAGTCAAATCCTCCATACCCATCTCCAGATTCCAAAGCAGCATGATCAACTTCCTTATCAAAAACAGTGCTCCAGTCCAATTCTTCCATTGAATCTTCAACTACTTCTTCCACTGCTACCATACAATAAGTCACTGGTTCATCATCAAACTCTTCACTCCAGTCAACTTCTGAAAAATTCTCTTGAGCAACCAAAGCCTTTGTTTCAGTAATGAGTATTTCTTTTAACTCCAGCTTTGGTTTCTCAGTCATCCTGTTTGCTTGATACTTAGCAAACCTGCATTCCCTTGCAAAGTGTCCAGTCTTTTGACAATTGAAGCATTCAATTTTGGATTTGTCAAAAGTGATCCCCTGTTTTGGTTTGAAATCAATGCTCTTTCTTGTTTTCTTCATGTACTTCTTGATCCTTGTAGTGATCAAAGCAACTTGCCACCTGATATCAATCTCTTCTAAAGCATCCTCGTCAATCTGGGAGAGATCTTCTTCATAAACTACAGGTAAACTAGCTTGATGTGCAAAGAAGGAGCACACAACTTCATCTGAATGCGTAGTAGTAGGTGGTGGGGTTTGCTGAGCATAGGTGGGAACAGCATACGAGACAGTACTTTGAGTCACAGTACTTTGAGTTGGAGAAGCAGTACTTTTAGTGGAAGTACTGCCCCTCTTTTCAGATGATAGAAAAGCAATACTGTGAGACTTAGAACTTGGTTGACCATTCATCTCAAGCTCATATACCTTCAGATGATTATAGAGATCATCAAAGTCCATGACATCCAAACCAGGTTGTCCTCTGATCATTGTAGCAATCACATGCCATGTAGATGGCAAACTCCTTAGAAACTTCAGATTTGCATCTTCAACTGAAACTTCTGCCTGGTATAGCTCCAACATATTGAGAAGATTTTGAAACCTATCATATGCTGCATCAAGACTCTCTCTTTCACCTACAGTGAAAGTTTCAAACTGTTGTTTCAGCAGATTTCTGTGCATCTTCTTAGAAGCTTCATTCCCTCCAAATCTGGTCTTGAGAGCAGCCCAGAGCTGCTTAGCATCTTTAGCATAATGAAATTTGAGAAGATGACCATCTGGAATGGCAGACAAGAGAATATTTAGTGCCTTCTCTTGATTCCTTAAGGTTGCTGCAGGTAGGACTGCCTTAGGTGCTTTAGGTTTTCTAGGAATGTCTACAGTTTCTGGAACTACTTCATTACCATTTACAATTACATTCCATAGAGCATGGTCTGTAATGGCAATGTACTGCCTCATCTTCATACACCATAGATCGTATTCGCCCTTCTTGATGACAGGAATCCTCATTGAGGTAATGGAAGGTGGTGGAACAGAATCAGTCGACATCTTTAGGTTTTGTTGTAGAAGGTTTTAGGGTTTCTTCTTAGTCAAAGTTTCCACACAAGCTCTGATACCACTTGTTGGATCGATGTACTCTAACCAAACTAACTTAAATAGCTTGTTAAGGTTTAATAACCTCGGATAAATCCTAAGTTATTAACAGAGAAACACTGAGCAAACTCTATTAAGTATGCGGAATTTACTTAACAAAGCTAAGAAGAATAACTTTAACTTTGAACGATTTTATTAATAACTCTAACTCTGCTTATTATGCAGATCTTTAACAACTCTAATAATATCGAACTTCTCTCTAAAACTCTAATAAAATCACGTACATCTTATGCCAATCTAGGGGTCCTTTTATAGGCTCAAGGATACCCTAGTCGGTTTACAATTTGTATCCTTGTACGTCAAGTAATCTAATATAGAATATTCTAGAATTACAATACTTTCTATAAACGAATAAAACAGTTCTTTGTTCTTGCAGTACTTTGACTTTATCATTTAGCAGTACTTTGATTAATCTTCAGCACTTTAACTGTTCAGCACTTTCATATCCCCACAGAAATACCATATGAGGCCTCGATGTCATATACATGTTCTTTGTCAGACCAGAATTGATCAGGTACCATCTGCTCAAGACCTGAATCTATGTAGGTAGCAGCTTTCATCTTCGAAATCGATAAAACTGGTCTTCTTTCAGTAGAGCGAGCAAATAGATAGTCTAGATCATGGTTGAAGAAGAATTCAGACTGAATGGTCACTTGTCCAGGTTCACCACTGAGAGGAAGAGGCATGTTTACATTAAACCAACTAATCTGCTCACTGACTTGATCACTTAGCATCTTGTGGCATTCTTCCATCTGATATTGGAGCTGATTGGCATCTGAGTGAAAAACCTTGACAATTTCAAAAGCTTGTCCTTCAAGATCCTTTGGAGTGATGGACGAGATTCCCTTCTGTTAACAAAACCACTTAATGAAGCTGCCCATGTCTCCAGTGGCATGAAGTAGAGAGTCTTCATCTGGGGTTTCATAGTTAGTAGAAATTTTTGAAGCCCAGTTGTTGTCGGGGATCATCGTATCAGTCTCTGGGATGGACCATGAGGGTTCTGGAGTCTGAGGTCTCTCTTCGGTGAGCCAACTTCGAATGGTGTCCTTTGAAGGTGCAACTCTAGATGGCTTAGACCGCTCTCCTGTCATGTATGTATCAAACCAATCATCTTCAGATGGCTTAGGAATATACTTGGTGGATGCATCATCGTCATCTGATTCTGATTCTGCCATGACATGCGACTCTTCATGAAACACTTGAACTTCAGGAATAGAGGAGGATGTGGGTGTGAACCTTGAATCAACCATGGTCCAAGCCGCAGATTTCTTCAGAGTTTCCTGATTTCCGGATGGACTAGGTTGATTGGGGGGTTTTGGTGGTGAAGATGGTGGTTGTGATGGAGCTGCAGAAGTTGTATAAGAAGATCCTCCAGCCCTAGAAGTTCCAGCTCCTCCAGTTGGAGGTGGAGGAGGTGGTGGTGGCTTGGGACCTCCTGACTTATCAGTTGATTTCTCAGGAACAGTCTTTCTTTTCTTCTTGTCTTCCCTTTCTCGTATATCCTCCACAAACTGCTGATAATTATCACGTCTCATTGATTCCTCGAGTGCCTCGTATAATTTCTTATGCGTATCATCCAAATGCTCTCCTGCTTGATACATTATTTCAGAGAGAGCTGATCTCATATCAGAAATTGGCAAGTCTTTGAATCGTTGTAGTAATGGAGCCTTCATTGCCCATTCAACTACATCTTTTATGTCAGCTTCTATTGCCTTGGTAACAATCTCATTAAGGTTAATATCCTCCAGCTTTTTGACACGACTATCAAGATTATTGACGGCGATAGGAAAATGCTTCTCAATAGTTGCAATACGAGTCATAGCCTCTTCGAGTAATTGCTCAGTCGTTTTGTGTGGAGGAGGTGAAGCAGGAGGTGGCGAGGCAGGAGGAGTGACGGTATCACTGACAGTGACAACCTGTACTGGATCAATATTGGGTTTGGGTGGTGGAAGTGCGGTTGCTTGAATAGGTACTGACATTAGAGGAGTGGTTGATGTGTCTTGCTGAATGTCAACATTGTACATGGATTCAGCTTCCTCTTTTTCATCATTTTTCTTAAACGGTTCGTTATCTGAGGGTTTGTCATTTAAGAACAGATCACCAAAAGATAAGTCTGTATCTAGATTCTTCAATGAGGATAGAGAATTAATAGACATATTTGGTTCTTCCAAATGTCTGGTCTCATCAGATCTTGATTCAACGTTCTCCTGTGAGTCTTTTTGCATCCCTTCATCAACATTTTGATCAGTCTGAGTATCACTTGATGCAGGAGTTTCTTCTTGTGCCTCGGATACCTCCTTTTCCAATCCAGATAGTTCTTGAGCTGAAGATGATTCAACATTTCTTTTCTTCAGCTCAAATTGAGTGGTAGTTCTTGATGGTGAAGAGGATATGGTCAGAAGCATGTGAGCGGCTTGTTCATCATCTACACCAGCGATCCTTTTCCCTTTGTCTTGTGTGATTGGAGTTGTATGGCGTGGCTCAGATCATGGTTCTCTTAACACGACACCTTCAACTTGTGCTCTCACATTCTGACTTTCTAGACTTTGCTTGATTCCAAGTTGTAGAGCCACATCATCTTCATCAAACAACTTCGTGTTGCCCCTTGAAACCTCAGTTTCCTCAATGTTTTCTTTTTCCACTCCTTTCTTCTTTCTTTTCTGCTTCTGGGTTATGGTGTCAGAAGGTTGTGACCTTCCACGTCTCTTTTTAGGAAGAACAGCATACGAAGACTGTGATCCTGAAGTAGACTTAGCAGTTTTGGGTTGGGGTGGAGTGGGAGAGACATCAGCATTAGCACTGGATCTGGAGGCCCTTTTCTTGTACAGTTTGAAGTGATCCGTCTTCTTAATATCGTCTGTGAGAAGAATATCAGGAATTGGCAATCGAAAGATCTCTTTATCCATACCTTTAGCAACATATTTAAGGTTGCCCAGAACAAATTCATCCTTGGCATTATGAAGGACTGATTCACTCCTAGGATTGAAGTTATAAGTATGTTGCAAGTACTGGATGACAAGTTTTGAGAATCTGATGCTGGGAATCACAAGTTTGTTTACTTTCTTTCGACCCTGAGCTTTATTCTGAAAGTTTGTTCTATCGGAGATAAATGTGTTCATTGACAACGAGAATTCTTCCCAGATACGTTCTGATACATCAACATTCACCCCATTGACGATACCTCATAGGATTTGCAAGATGGGAATCCTTACTTTATCAAACCCTTATGTTTTGCCTGATAAACATAAGTTGAGAACTGTTGTCATTGCTCTCCAGGGTTGATACATGTGTCCGGTGATGATGTCAGAGGCCCTGGATATGCCAACTTGATAACCCAAACCAATCAGAAAGACTATTAGCTCTTCCGCACTAGGTGGTGGTTCAGATCGTATGGTGGGGTTACAGGGTGTGATTCCAAGAGCCTTGCTGAGAATGTCAGAATTGATAACAAATTCCTTATCATCCAACTTGCAGGTATAATGAGTCGTGATTTTGTCCCATTCAATGGTGTTCCAAAATTGTTGTATGTAAATGGTGGGAATTGTGCATTGCTTGGTTAGGGCACTGAAGAAATTTGTGTTTTTGAGGATATCAATAGACACTTTGAGGGTTGGGTTTTGTTGCAACTTTTGCAAGTCCACATAACAGTTACTTTTTGTGACAACTCGTAATTTCAGGTCATTTTTCTCGAGAATTTACTATTCACATATTACTATTTATCATTTTACTATTGTTAGCCTTGATTATTTTTATTAGAAGTGATGGTCATTCACGATTAGGAACTTTGTAATGTGTGTTAGATATCGTGATAGAATAGTCAACGGGCTCGTGGATTGGGCTAAGCTAATTGGGCATAAATTATGTTAAGCTAGCCTTGTCTAGTTCGTGAAACCCAAGTCCAATCCAAGTCCATCTCAAGGCCCATGGCCAAGCCTTAGGGCATCTTCTACTTGTACTATAAATACCCCTCAAGTATGTCATTTGAGGGGTGTGCTTGAGTGTGTGTGTGTGTGTGTGTTTTTCCTTGAAGCAATATACAACTTATTGTGTTCATCTTTCTTCTCTCTATCTCTCTAAATACATACACGAATATACATCAAGTCACCACATCTATTCTTAATCTTTCTCTTTATTTACGCATACAGTTTGTGTAACGTGGTATTTGTGTTGGGTTTGTGATAAGGTTGATATATCTAAGGTCCTACAATTGGTATCAATCGCCTAACAATGGTTTAGGAGTGTTTGTGTTTGTTTTGAAGGGTTACGCATAAGGCTCACGTTTTACATCTTTGATACGCATCAAGCTTTAATTTTTGCACTTAAAAATTCAAGATTCTTGTGGTTTAAGGTTTATTTGGTGCTAAAGTTTCAGTTTTTTGCAAAAAGTTTGAAGCTTTACGTGTTTTTCTTCATTTTTAAGCTCGTTTTTGGATCTGTGGTCATTTCTACTCGTAACTTTTCTAAGCACTTTGGGTGACAAAGGTCAACATTTTTGTGTTATTGGAGTGTTTTTAAGGATATCTGTGCAAGCGAAATCATTTGAATCGTTGGAAATTTCTTACGAGTAGAAGTCAAAAAGTCAAAACCCTAGTTTTCTACTCATAACTTTTCTACTCATAACTTTTCTACTCGTAACTTTTTGGTGAAGAATCTTCGTGCTATAACTGTTACTCAGTGCTTCCCTCACTTGGATAAGTGTGTGGAACACTTCGACTTGTGGATATCTCTTACGCTGTGACAGTGTAAAGGATTTTTGGTTCTTAACCATAGTTTACGCATAAGCTAAAAGCTTACGAGTAACTCTACGCATAACTTCAAAATTACGCGTAAGGTTTACAAGTAACTTTTTGTCTACGCATAAGCTTAAGGTTACGCGTTAGATACTTTCTACGCATAAGGTTTCTACGCTTAAGGTTTCTACGCATAAGGAATCCTACGCCTAAGCTTCCTACGCATAAGATCCTACGCATAAGCCTCGTCTACTCATAACCTCATCCTACTCGTAACTTGTGTTTCTACGCCTAAGCTCTTTCTACGCCTAAGTTTTTTGGCGGGAAAACTTGAGTAAAATTTAAATTTTTGAGGAGACTAAACGTTCAATTTTTACGCGAGATTCAAATTTTGGTTTAACTGTGAAAATTTTGGTCAAAAATTCAAATTTTTGGGCCTAAATTCAAAATTTTCGGGTCAAATTTTGCGTCAAAATTGTCATAACTCAAATTTTTCATACGACCTTAGAATTGATTTTTATAGTGAATTTCAAATTTTGGGCGAAATTTTTTTAAGAACCGAGTTTACGAGTACGACTTTCGGAATCACCTCAACCGAGCTTAATCATCATCAACCACAACTCCTTTATCGTTGAATCGATCCTACATCAACTTTATCAGATCATACCTTCATCAATGGCAACTCAACAAGACATTCATGCAGCCGGTGCCGAAAACCGTCCTCCTATGTTGGAAAAAGGTGGTTATCTTCAATGGACAAGTCGAATGCTTCGTTACATCAAGACAAAACCTAATGGAAAATTGATGATCAAATCCATTCAGGATGGACCCTTCATACCTCGACAAGTCCAAGACCCTGGAAATGCTGATGCAACACCTCCCGTCCCACCATTTTTTCGTCTTCAAAAAGAATCGGAATACTCTGAAGAGGATCAGAAGAAAGTCGAAGCAGATGACATGGCAATTCATATTATCCAACTGGGTCTACCAAGAGTTTGGGCCTAAATTCAAAATTTTCGGCGTCAAATTTTGCGTCAAAAATTGTCATAACTCCAAATTTTTTCATACGACCTTAGAATTGATTTTTATAGTGAATTTCAAATTTTGGGCGAAATTTTTTTAAGAACCGAGTTTACGAGTACGACTTTCGGAAACACCTCAACCAAGGTTAATCTTCATCAACCACAACTCCTTTATCGTTGAATCGATCCTACATCAACTTTATCAGATCATACCTTCATCAATGGCAACTCAACAAGACATTCATGCAGCCGGTGCCGAAAACCGACCTCCTATGTTGGCAAAAGGTGGTTATCTTCAATGGACAAGTCGTATGCTTCGTTACATAAAGACAAAACCTAATGGGAAACTGATGATCAAATCCATTCAGGATGGACCCTTCAAGCCTCGACAAGTCCATGTCCCTGGAAATGCTGATGCAACACCTCCCATCCCACCATCCTCTCATCTTCAAACTGAATCAGAATACACTGAAGAGGATCAGAAACAAGTCGATGCAGATGACATGGCAATTCATATTATCCAACTGGGTTTACCAATAGACATCTTTGCTGCGGTAGACAGTTGTGAAAATGCTTTCGATATGTGGGAACGTGTTAGACGGCTATGTTTTGGAACAGAAATTGGTAAACAAGACATGGAGAACAAGCTGCTAACTGAATGAGAAAAGTTTACATCTACACCAGGAGAATCCATTGAATCCTACTATGGAAGGTTTTGCACTTTGATGAATGAGCTTATCAGAAACAAGTTGGCACCCAGAACAATCGTTCAAAACATCAAGTTCCTGAATAATCTTCCAGAAGAATGGGGACGATATGTCACTATTGTCAACCAAACAAAAGACTTACATCAGGTGAACTTTGATCAACTCAACGATTTTCTGAAACAAAACCAAGCTGAAGCGAATGAAGTCAGAAAAGAAAAATTGGCAAAATTGGCACTTATTGATAAGACTCAAACTACAGTGAATACACAACAACAAGCTTCATCATCTTCCAACAACAACAACTTGCAGCAATACATTCCACAACCACAACAACAATTCTATCCAGATCAACAATACCAGGAACAAGGAATCACTGATCCTGAAACTGACCCAGAAGCGACCTTGCATCAGATATTTTCTTTATTGGATAAAGCAGTTAACAGTCGCATCGGTAATCATGCGGTTCCGTATCAGGGTAATCAGTCGGGTCAGAATGCTGGAAATCAGATGGGACAGAATGTTGGGAATAGAGCAGTGGGTAATCAGAATGGCAATGTTGCAGCTCCAGTCGTTGGGAATTATGGAGATGGACATCAAGGGGGTCAGATTGTGAATCAGAATATGGGATATCAAAATGGGAATAACTGTTTTATGACTTCTGTTCAGAATGCTACCTCCGAACCTCAAAGACAAGATTCAGGATCTAGTGTCATACCAATGACAAAGCTTGAAAAGATCCAGTACATGTTGATGTTAGCAGAAAAAGAAGAGTTGGGAATTGAGTTGACTGCTGAGGAAATCAAATTCAGGTACCCAAAATGGGAAGATAAAGCAAACGATAATGCAACCTCCAGTCATACAATCAATCAACAGGATGCAACATCAAGCGGTACTTATGACACAACTCCTGTCTACGACACAGATTCACTCAATGAGGTACCACATTCGTTTACTCATGAGAAGCCACATTCTGTGTCTCCCGAACCTTATTATGACACATATGTGGGAGAGCAATTTAACAGCAATGTTAACTCTGAAACTCCATATATGGATCCTAATGGAGGTCAAGTGATACAGAATGGTGCTAATGATGAGGAAACTCTTGCTTATTTTGAATCATTAATCAATCAATGTGGCATTGAAGTTGAAAAAGTAAGAACGGTCAATCGCGAGGTTAAGGCCGCGAATAAAAAATTGACCACTGAGCTTGAGAGTTACAAGGAACACGCCAAAGCCTTTGAATTTCATACAAACAAACTTTCAGAATTAGAAATTGGTTATCGAGATTCTGTTTTAAGAGAAAAACAATTGCAACTCAAGTATGACACACTTGATGTAAATTTGAACTTGAAAATAAAATCTTTAAACAAGGAAATTTCTGATCTAAACAACCAACTTTCTAAACAAAAAGCACTGTTTTCTGATCTTGAAAAAGAGAAGAAACAGTTGATTGCTGATTTTTCAAAACGAGAAGATTCTCTTCTTGATGAAATTCTGGATAAAAATGAAACTATCAAAAAATTGGATAATTTGCTTCTTACAACGGGTCATTCCGCTAAAACAAACAAGATGCTTTCTAATCAAGCAAATCCGATTTTTCACACTTCACATAAAATGGCTCTTGGTAACTCACCTCCTTCGTTCCTCAAGAAAGCTCAGAAAGAACGGAATGTGTTGAACAATGGACAACCTTTGCATGAACCCATAATTGTTCGTGATTCTCTTGAAACGTTGGAACTAGCTGAGGAGAGTAGATCAAAAATGAAACAAAAGAATCCAGATCTTAAACCGATTGATTATAACAAATGGAACAAAATTAATGGAATTACTTTTGTTAATCAAAATGAAAAGTCAAAGTTTTCCATCACACCAAGTGTTTCAAACAAAGTGTCAACACCCGTTTCAAAATCAGTTTCAAAACCAGTTGTAGTTTCCAAATCTCTTTCGAAAATCAAACAAATGTCTTCAAACAATCCTTTTAACACAAGTGATACTAGAAGCATTTTAGATGATGTTAAAACTAGAATTGGGAGTCTTCAAGATACTGTTAAAACTAAAACCACTATGACACCTAACAACTGGTTCTCTACTTTTGATATCGAACAGAGAAAGTTTTTTGAAACTCAAATTGCCCCTCAGCTGAATAACATCAACTCAAGGGTAATTCATGTTGAACAATCACTTTTGAAAGAAACAGCTGACTTTGTCAAGGACCATAAATCCCTGGTAAAGCAAGCTAATGAATGTTTTGAACACATCAAAGTTTTGGAAAATTTGAATGATTCTTTCTTCGAAGATGTTATGACTACCGATATCATGTCAATTATTTTACAAACATATTCTGTTGAAGATCATGAAAGACTCCAGGATGAGACCTCCGAAATTGTTTCAAAATATGAAAAAGCTCTTATGAAACTTGAAAAAGAAAACGTGTCCTATTTTAAACAGCTTGATCGAAAAACAGAGGAATGCAAGTATGACAAACTGTCGTATGAGCGTGCCTACAAGGACATGCAAGAGCAAAATGATCTTTTGAGAGCTCAGCTGGGATGTCTAAAAGGAAAGGCTGTGGATACTAAGTTTGCAAAACCATTGACTGAGGAGAATACAAATGTTCCAAAATCGGTTTTCAAACCAAAAATGTCTATTTCTCAGCCTCCTCCAAAAGTCAATGAGAAATATGATTTGTCAAAAACAGTCACTCCACAGTCCCTGCCTATTAAAAAGAGAATTATCAAAGGTTTTGAAAAACCTGTTTTTGAGAAAGAAAAAGTGATTACACCTGGCATTTCTAAGAATAGTACACGGAATGTGACCAAAAATCCAGTTAAAGAATATGTTGGTTCTAACAACATGGTCAACAATCACTATCTAGAAGAAGCTAGGAAAAAGGCACAGACTCGAAAAGACGGAATTCTAGGTACAACATCTAGGGTGATGAATTCTACAAAATTTTAAGGCACTGCTAGTAGTAGTAAACCATTACCTAGGAACACTCTACAAAAGACTAGGGATTGGCTTGCATCTAAGAGTAGTTGCGCAAAAGAAAATGCTATGCCCTTAGAAAACAACACTAGGAATTCTAAGTCTTTTTCGAACAAGAATCAGTTTCCAAAAGACTGTACTGACAAAGTTAAAGCTGCTGTTTTAAACAAAAATATTGAATTTGTCTGTACTACATGTAAAAAATGTGTCTTTTCAGCTAATCATGAAGCATGTGCCTTACAATATCTCAAGAAAGAAAATCCTCATGCCAAGGCACAATCCACTAAGACACCAAATAGAAACAAGCCCGTTGATAAAATGTCAAACAAAAAGAAACCTTATAGGTGGATCTCTTCAGGACGTAGTCTTTCAAAAAATGAGTCTTCCGCTGCATCTGATAAGAAAACAACTCCTAGATCTTACCTTAGGTGGATACCCACGGGCAAAGTTTTCAACAAAATAGGTCTTAGATGGATTCCCACAGGAAAGATTTTTGATACTTGCTCCAACACAGATAATAGTGACAATCATTCAGATAATGAAGTCAGATCCACTACAACCGTTGATAGTGATCACCCTCACCGTGAGGAAACATGTACTTCTAACACTGTTATTTGTGAAAATTCTTATTCTGTGGATGCAGGTACTTGTAAAAGTGTTGAAGATTCTTATACCCCGTGTGGTAAAGAAGAATTTTATGCCAATTTCGCATGTGGAAATCCTTTTCTAGTTCCACTCTTAACTCCACTTTTACTTGTCCCTACTTAATCTTCTTTCTTCAAATCTTCTTTGTAAATATTTTTGAAAAACCAAATACAAAATTTGAAAAACCAACAAAATCAAAATACAAAAATAGAAAATTTTCAAAAAATTCAAAAACAATATAAAATCAAAAATCCAAAAATATTCTTCTCACGACATGTCTCTCGTATAATCGATATTCTGTACGTTTCTAGAAATGTCATTCAACAATGATACGGGCATGTACAGATGCTTGAGCGAGAGTTCTTTAATTGTTTTCTAAAACATGTCGTTTCTCAAAATTTCGTCAAATAATGGCTTTCGTATTCTTCAGTACGAAACCCGGACTTCAAAATAATGGCTTCTGAACACATCAGTTCAGGACCCGCGCTTCAAAGAAAGGAAAGTGCTTATCAAAATCAAAGGTTTTAAATATTTTTCAAGCGCTTTTCCTAAAAACATAATGGCTTGTAAGTATTTCAGCTTGCAACCCGATCTTTAAAGAAAGGAAAGTGCAACGCAAAATCGATTTTCATAAATATCGAGCACTTATCCTAAAACAAATGAAGATTATTCTTCTCGAATATCTTCAAAAGATTTTCAAAATCTTCTTCTCATCTTGTGTACCATTGATTCGAAATTTTTCAAAAAGATTTTTCAAAATCTCTCACATTTGGTACCAAGATAACTCCCTCTAAACCCTTAATTGATTCTAAATTTTCTATATGAAAAATATGCTTTCGTTAAGGGGGAGTATAAAAAAAAATTGTTCCAAAATTCATGCTAAATCAGTTTCTCTCCAAATGCTTTCCGAAAAACATATCTTTTAATCATTTTGTTTCAAAAACATCATGGATATGCTATTTTTGAGGGGGAGAAACGTGATTAAAATGTGATAAAAAAAGGTTTAATGATCGTTGTTTGAATCTCAAAAGAGCTCGACTTAGTCGTAACCATTGAATTGACGAAGAATTATGTACCATCTCGAGAAACTTTCTATGGACTTGACCAGGACGGGTAATAATTTCAAGCTAGTTCTCTAGTGATGTAAACGTGTCTCGAATCGGTCTTGTTCATTTAAAGTCGATCAATTCAAAAAAGTGCGTACTCTACTCTCACTGTGCAGATTTCTGTCAAAACTTATAAGCACATGTGAAGGGGGAGTGTTTCTGAAAATACAAAACTCACGGAGTGTTGCAAACATGTTTTCTATCATAAACACTCTGAGAGATTTTCATGAAAAACGGTTTTATGGCAACAATAGGACAGTCATGGAGTTATAAGGTGACTAAGGATAGGAAATTCGTCCTATGATCCGCCAGAGCCGGAGGGATCTACCCAAGTACATCACCAATAGTTTAGAACTAGAAGTCCTTAGGTATGATTAAAAAAGGAGTAAAGTGAGAAAGGAGAAAGAAGGGGTTGAAGAATTAAAAAGAAATATAATGAAAAAGGGTGAAAAGAAATAGCCCTCCATAATCAACCTTAGGGCAGAAACTGGGTTCAATTCATATGCTACTGGTTGTCACTAGTTGACACTGGTATTGAAGACAAAGACGTCATGGACCCAGTGACGCACTGCACTAAACCTTCTAGCCACTCAATTCCTCTTAAAAGGATTTGTTTCATTCTCACTGGGAACCCTACATAATCTATTGACTTTCTCTTAGAGATTGTTGGTATTGAAGAAAGAGACCCTCTCCCTAGTCTCCGCTCAGGAAAACCAAAATGCACTTATTGAGTCTAGAGCCACGAGATTCATCAAAAGATCTCATAGGAACACTTGACATGACATCGCTTGTTGTTCATCAATAAGGACACAATTAATATATTATAGAGTCCTACGCAGATCTTAGCAATCTGCCAGAACATTTATGAGAAGTTTTACAACTGTAATCTTCAATGATTGAATGGAAATTCCTGCCAGGGTCAACATCAAACAACCCTGACAGCAGGTCACTTTGGTAATTCCGTGGATTACGCTTAGTGTGTCTCAAACGGTCTACAGTCGTGGGGTGATGCTTTGGTGTACCTCAGCGACTCATCTGAACTGTAGGTGTATTTCGGTACATCGCGTTATCTCACTTGTGGGACTCCAGTTCAGGAACGGCCTCTGTGAGAATTAGAGACGTGTTTTCACATTATGCTGTTAACACCCTCGAAATTCAAACTTGTAAGTGCCGGAATCCGCTTATTACTAACCTGTTTTATGTTTTTCTTCTTATGGAAGCTCCGGAGCGGATTGATCGTGCAGACTCGCCACATGCTCATACCAACAACACATGAAAAGTTCTCATCATAATCAACAGCTACACAAAGTTAAAGATGATTCTTCGTCAATGTCAAAGAATCTACAAAGTTTACAGACTCGAGAACTTCATCATTGGAAACTCAAAGTCAAATAGAAGTGTGAGCATGGTGGAGAAAGACGTGGAGACACCTAACCAACGAAGTTGACAACGGCAGACAACCACATTAACTGATCACAAAGCATGAAGGAACAAAGAATTAAGACTATTCTATATCCACTCACAAAGTTCAAGCTCAAAAAGATTAAAGACCTACTCAAGTGGAGCATCTTTTGAATGACCACCCCTTAGGGGGAGATTGTTAGCCTTGATTATTTTTATTAGAAGTGATGGTCATTCACGATTAGGAACTTTGTAATGTGTGTTAGATATCGTGATAGAATAGTCAACGGGCTCGTGGATTGGGCTAAGCTAATTGGGCATAAGTTATGTTAAGCTAGCCTTGTCTAGTTCGTGAAACCCAAGTCCAATCCAAGTCCATCTCAAGGCCCATGGCCAAGCCTTAGGGCATCTTCTACTTGTACTATAAATACCCCTCAAGTATGTCATTTGAGGGGTGTGCTTGAGTGTGTGTGTGTGTGTGTTTTTCCTTGAAGCAATATACAACTTATTGTGTTCATCTTTCTTCTCTCTATCTCTCTAAATACATACACGAATATACATCAAGTCACCACATCTATTCTTAATCTTTCTCTTTATTTACGCATACAGTTTGTGTAACGTGGTATTTGTGTTGGGTTTGTGATAAGGTTGATATATCTAAGGTCCTACAACTATTCATCATTTTTGAAGTCGGTTTGAGACTTTGAGAGGTCATTTTAAAATTTTACTATTCGCGAAACACTATTCATTCCCGGAGAAAAAATTATATTCATGATTATTATTCATCATTTTTGTAAACTAGGTTTACGAGTATCAAATTCGCGTAACCGTAAGGGTTAAGCCGCGTATTCATGGAACATCATTGAGAACATTTCATATAGACTAGAGTTAGTCTGTATATCATCAGTAACATCATTCCATATTAGTTCATGCATGTGTTTGCATATTTCATTAAACGTTTATTTTCCTATTAAATAAACGCTATCGCGTAATCATTTATTTTGAACATTTGATCCGACATTTCCAAAAATAATCCTAATATATTTTTATACTCATTTTAAGACTATAAAAATTATATTATTAGTTTACCCGATGTTTTCAATTTATTTTGTATATAAATTGTTATGTATAAATATTTAGGACGGTTTTCGTAAATTCAACTCGATAATTATTTATTCACTAAATTCTTGTGAGAAATGCATTTTTTTTAATTTTTATGACTTTGATATAATTTATTTTGTTTCATTAAAATCGATTTCTAGCTAACGCTACACTTAATAATTAATCATATGTACAAAATACACATTATAACCCTTATATTATAAACAAGAGTCACCAACTATGAGATTTCTTACATGTGCCACGCCCCCTCCCTTCATTAAATTTTTATGTCTTCTTGTCATAGATATTTTGTTTTATCAACTTGCAACTTTCTACTAAACTAACTAGTTCATGCTTTCTTTCATGGGAACACATCATAAACACACATATTTCTTTTCTTTCTCTCTATTGCCGAACCTAACTCAGCCAAACTCATCATAATTTTTGCTAGTTCATTATCTCACAAGTTAACAGCTTAGTGTTCCTAGTTGGTACTCTAGTTCATTTTTATTACAAATCACCCTAAAAGCCACGCCAAACACATCTATTCCATGGGTATTTTCTTGAAGTGATTAAAACAAGGAAGGAATCAAAATATTTTCAAGATCAAGTGCTCATATAAACTCTAGATTACTTCTTTTAAGGTTTTGAAATAAAAACCTAGGGTGTTTAGGATTAACCTTTGTTCACTTCACCTCATCAAATTACTAGTAAGCATTTCATGTTCATATTCATATTCCATATTCATTTTATGTTCATTTCATCATATTTGATAAAAACATGCAAGTCATATTGATGTTTATACCACTTTTTATTGTTTTTAAGAGTTATATATATATTCATCATCCTATAATTACTCCTTGAAATATATCATTTTTGGTGATGTCTAGGAACCCATGACACCCTAAGAAGGTGTATGGTAGGATTAGAATAGCTTCGGAGTTGTTTTGAATTGGTTAGAATAGGTTTGGCGAGAGAAAAACTCATTTCGACAAATTTATTTAGAGGTCTGATCTTATTTTCGAATTCTGGAATTCTCGACAGTAGATAAAAAATTTTGGCCTAGATATTTAGAAAATATACTTTAAAACGAAAACGTGGTCGCTTGAACGGGTTAAAACGGAGTTATAACGAAGAAGATATGAATTTTTCAAGTTAGACGAAGAAAACTATAAAATTCTGAAATTTCAGCATATTACTTCCACTTTTTACGAGTCAAAAATGAGGCTTAAGCGTTATGAAATGTGTCGACTTATCAAAAATATATTAGTATACTTTGATACGAAGCTAAGGATATATAAAACGTAGAAAACGGACTTGTAACGATTAAATTACACGCGTTTACATAAAGTTTCCGTAACTATATTAAATAACCAAAACTAGTATATTTCTATTAGACAAATATTACGGCCACAAATGACTATATTGAGGGTTGCTTTTAACATGGATGTAGTACTTTTTATAACGTGATGTCTTCTAGTAAAAGTAAGTTCGCCTAGCATATTTTTCAAAATGTCTAACCATTCGTCAAGCGGAGTTGTAACGAATAAAATACGGTCACTTAAACTTTGCCGAAAACTA
This sequence comes from Chrysanthemum seticuspe, assembly GCA_019973895.1. NCBI lineage: Eukaryota > Viridiplantae > Streptophyta > Magnoliopsida > Asterales > Asteraceae > Chrysanthemum > Chrysanthemum seticuspe. The sequence continues at coordinate 214,906,033 of BPTQ01000003.1, read as the reverse complement.
TTCCTAAACGATATTTTGGACACAAGTACCATACTTTACCTATATTTTTCTCCATGATTGAGACCACTAGGATGAAAACTTAAATGCTAAAACTTTGAGATAATGATACAAGCTTCCCAAAACAGTTGAGTTTGTTTCCTAACACTCGACGTGCACCATTTTACGACTAGCTTTTCAAGGGTACTTAGTCACTTTCATGAAATTTTCAATGACATTATTTTACGACGAAAAGTTATAATTTCATAATAAATCACTAAATGATTATCGTAGGATATCATTTCAACGTAAATACATGTAAAGTAATTTATAAATGGTCAAGACGTTATAAGATTATTTTTCGACGATAAGTGTTATTTTCAAAAATTCACAAGTGGTATAGATATCATACGAATTGCATGCATGACATTACATCATGACTTATTATGTATCATATCATTCATAATAGGTCAAGGTTAGAGATTCACGCTACATTTCAGTGTACTCACTTTTGTCATCGCATCAATTCACCAAGTGAGTTCCATAGCCCCTACTTTTATAAGTTTTGAATTACTTTTGGGGGAGATACATGCTCAACTACTTGCTTTATTTTAACTTCTACATATTACTGTGAGTTTCCATAGCCCCATTTTCAATTGTTTTAATGCTTTTATTAAACTCTTTGGGGGAGATACATGCTCAACAACTTTTATGACATTCATGATTATTTGCAACTACATGTTTAACTGAACTGAATGTTTAGTCATCCGAAGTAACAATATTGCCATACTTAGAGTTTCTATATCATAATCATTGGGCTAATTGTCTTGGTATAATCATTGGGCTAATTGTCTTGGTATAATCATTGAACTAATGGTCTTGGTATATTCATTGAGCTAATGGTCTTGGTATATTCATTGAGCTAATGGTCTTGGTAATTTCATGAACTAGCGGTCCTGGTACAATCATGAACTAATGGTCGTGGAACTATTTGAAACAACACTCATATGTGTTATATCAATTGATTATTGATAGATTAGGTAATGTACTATTTTGTGAATTCATTTGTCATCACGCGCTTGAACATAAACTATACACATTTTGGCAGTGGGTTGTGAACACACAGGTTGCAAGTTTTGTATGGACGGAACTTGGAACTGAGTGGATTTACAATGCCTTTGCTGCATAAGCAAATTTTGAAAGGCTTTACATTTCAACACAAACTCTATGAACTCACTCAACCTTTGTGTTGACACTTTTTAGCATGTTTTATCTCAGGTATCTAAGGCATTCACTTCATGGCATGCATGTGGACTTATCATAGAGTCGTGGTGACGACGCGTCTCACATGGGAATTTATACACTTTAAAACATCGTTTGAATTTGTAACAAACTTAATTCCGCACAAGTTGATTTTCATTTGGGACCTATACTTTGTAAACTATGATTATTTTATTAAATCAAACGATGTATTTTCCAAACGACACTTTAGGTCGTTCAATATAACTGTGATTGTGATGCTATGACAGTCAACCCCCAGGAATTCCATTCCGCTGCAAAACAGGTAATTTAGGGGTGTGACACTTTTCCCTATCTCTACCCATTGATTCTTAGGAAAGATTTCGTCGTCTGAAAAGATATTAGGTGGAGCAGAAGATGTAATATTCTCAGCTAAGGTTGTGTTTGCCATTGAAGATCTAAAGATACACACATACAACAACAATGATTGTGAGCATGTTAGATTAGATATGGTTAGTTAAGCAACATTGAATACAACCTCATGACATAAACACAATAAGTAGGAACTTGGACAGAGTTTCCATAAGCAGATTGAAATAGATTTAGTGGTATAACAGAGTTTTCAAGGTAACGGCTCCATTTGACACAGTTTTCGAGAGACAAGTTGTTTTTAGATCAAATTATTTAAAAGCACAGTTACTATGAAATAATATCATGAGACAAGATACTATTATGGAGATGTTATAGCAGGTTTTTTGAACCAAGTTGTGATACTAAGTTGCCACAAGAGAAACCAAGTACAAATTGTTCAAACAATATATGTTATAGCAAGTCGCTAAGAGTATGTTGTCAATACAAGTCGCTACAGGAAAACCTGAATCAAGTCGCTAACATGAAATTATACTAGCAAGTCGCCTTAAAATAATTTAATAAACCAAGTCGCCACTTGAAAATTGAACCAGCAAGTCGCTAATCTTGTAAAAATAAGTCGCTATCAAAAATGATAGGACCAAGTCGCTACACGATTAACAAGTTGCAGACTTGTAAGTACAAGTCGCTACCAACAATAGTGATAAGTCGCTACGAGTTACTTAGGTAAGTCGCTAAATAAGTATAAGCAAACTAACTCGCTACCAAGAATATTGGTAAGTCTCCACCAAGAACACACAAGCCAACTCGCTACGAAGAACACATCTAAGTCGCTATCAAGAACATTATCATATCCACGCAAAACTACACAGTCCAATCAACATCCTAACACGCACAAATCGCTACATAGAACAAGTACAATCCACGACAAACACAAACAAGTACACAGGGCCCTATCTCAACATATTCAATAACACATACAATATTACGTGAATCCATTAACACAACACATAAAGCCTCAAATCATTCCTAAACATTCATCATATGCCTGTTAAGTGATTCCATTAACGCGAATCCATTTACAAACCTAATTGAAGGTATCAAATGATGAGGTTCAGCTGCGCGGTGGGAAACTGTAATGGGAGCAGAGTTAGCATAGCATCTAAATCATAAGTTTGGATGTCTGATAAAATAGATACTACACATACCACAGTAAGTCGCTAGGATGAATAGAATGCAAGAGAGAGAGTAAAGAGAAAATCTTTTTGATATTTTGAGAGTAATGAAAACTGCGTTAAGTCGCTAGGGGTATAGAGAAGAGATTAACCAAGAATACCAAGTTATCGCATTCAATCCCTACAGTTTTGTGAATGTTTTAGTAACTCGCTAGTAAACTATATTGACAAGTCGCTAAGACATTGCATAGCAAGTCGCTAACCTCAAATAAACATGCCAAGTTGCTAACTTTGTTAAAGGTAAGTTGCTATCAATTATTTCAGAAATAAGTCGCTATCTTATCATATTATGTATTATAGACACTCTCAGTCCATGAACTTATCAGATTGCAAACAAACATAGATAGCATAATAAGATAACATAATAAGATAAGCAGACTAACACAATGGACACCATGAAACAGATAAGCAATCAACATAGAGGTCACCACGAAGGCAAGACAAGACAAATAGATGCATCTGAGCACACAACCAACACTGGTGCAGATATAAACGAGACAACTTGAAAAATTCTCCCCCTCAATCAATGTCACCAATGAACATTGATTGAATTTAACCCACCCGTTATAAAACAAGAATATATCATTTGTTCGAACTTCATCTATGATCCCGTGTCATTATTGAATGACATTTCTAGGACCGTAGATGTTATCGATGACAAGAGATATATCTTTTATTAGATAGTGGGAAATGAGAAAAAAAATGATTTGATAGAAAGATATGTAGAAATAGTGATTTGTAAAATAATGATGATGATTTTTTTAATTTTTTTTAATGATTTGTACATAGATATATAAGAGCGAGTCCTGATTCAATTCGAATAGGAGTCAAAGTACGATGTACATCAATTCTGGAAAGCTATAACTCTTGAGTGAGCAATATTCATTTCTGATGGAAACCAAGTCATGAAGTTCCTGATTGAATTGAGCATTGTACCTGAAAAAGACTGAGAACACATTGCACTAGAAGCACATGTAGAATTGCAAATGGATGAGTTAGTGACATGAGTAATCTCACTATTGGATGTTTCACAGTTTGATCTAGGCGTATCATTAGTAGAGACCCCTTTAGGTTCAATATTCTTGAAGAGTTTTCCTGTGGGCATCCACTTAAGGCAAGATCTAGGTATGTAAGTCCGTTTGGATCCGGTAAACTTAAATAATCTGCCAGTGGGAATCCATTTGAAGCAGCTGCTAGTAGATTTGCATGTGTGCACTTCCCTGTTTTGACTATTGGTCCTTCTGTAATTAGTTTGTTTCTTAGGGGATTGGTCAGCCATTTGATGCTTCTTATGAGAACTAGGCAAACTCTTAGTATTCCTGATCTTTGAACTTTGAACATTACCCTGGGGTTTGTTATTCATCTTATCGGAACGAATTAGAGAAGTGACTGGTTTTGTCAAAACAGTATTCGCATCAACTTGAGAGGCACGCCTAGATTTCGATGGTTTAAATCTTTCAGTTCTAAAAGCATTGGGCTGCCTAACTACGGTATGTTTTGAGTTGTTCTGAACAGTTGACTTTCCCAAGGTCGATGGTTTTGCAAACTTAGTGTTCACCCTATTTCCAATAGATTTCCTAAGCTCATTTTTTAAGGCAACAATATTGAAGCTCTTATCCTGAATTTGGGCTTTGAGGGCATCAATGTCAGCCAAAAAGGAATTTGTTTGATCTATCAACTTGGAATCGTTCTCTAATAAGTTCTTTCTTAAGGACTCATTTTCTCTTAATAAGATGGTTACACATAGAGCCAATTCATCATTCCTAGATTTAAGCTCACTACTCACCTCATGGTTACGATTGCTCATTCTAAGATTGCATTTCTTATGCAGATCTGAGAGTTGACATTTCAGATTGCGTATGGTTGAATCTTTGTCCTGAATCTGGGTTTTTAAGTGGTTAATTTCAAAAAATTCTCGAAATTCTGGGAATTCCGGATTAATGCACGATTTTGTAGCACGAAAACTTTCTTCCTTTTGTTGTATTGCAATTTCCAGGGAAATACAATGTTTTTCAAGAATTAAGTATTTTTTTGAAAGTTCATCATAAACCCCTTTTTCTACCATGTCATTTGTTTTAAAGATTTTAGATTCAGACTCAACCAACACACATTTATCGATATCATATTCAAAGATAGGGTTAGTTAAGGGTACCTCAATGCATGACACGTGTTCATTTTTTGGTATGACATCTGTATTCACCTCATGCACAACAGGACTTACTGACATGCAAACAATTTCAAGCTTTTCGGACTCTGAGCCTTTGTGTTCAGTACAACCAATTACATCATTCATTTTTGTTTCTGAAATTCCGCAGTCAGCATCAGCATCATCCGTTCTTTCAACTGATCCATTACCCAAAATATCACAACTTTTCTTTAATTTTCCATGACACTCAATCACCTCATTCAAATAATCATTCCTTTGAGCAGCATCCTTAATGTACACTTCCACACTATTCATAAGTTGGATATATGTGTTGATGAACTCATGAATTTCCATTCCAGTGTATTTCTTGAATGAGATTCCAGTCACGTTTTGATCAAAGTTAGCAGAATATTCCCCTTTGATAAACGGCTTAAATTGGTTGTAGATAACTTGAAGTGCAGCATTAGAATCATCAATTAATACCTTCTCATTGGTAATTTGAAGCTTCAGTTGTTCTAAGTTCAGCAATATAGCCTTTTTAAACGTATATAAATCTTGGCGGAAGAGAGCACCGCATGTTCGACCCATAGGAGTGGATAACAGTTGTGTGAGGTGCTGATGAAGTAATTGAAACGGCTCAATGTTGCATTCCAAATGCTTTGCATCATGGGTCATTGACAGGTGTGATTCGTTGAAGTTTGAGTCAGAAGGTGAAGAGTTTTGATCATAATTTGTTGAATCAATCAAGGTAGGACATTCAGAAATGCAACCAGTTTCATTGTTCTGTGAGGTATCATAAAGTTCAAGCACTTTGGAGATAAAAGGGTCAGTGATGTAAGACATTGTGGGTGGACGAGTATCAGCTGCATGAACGTCCTCAGCTACAGTAGAGATGGTTGTAGGCATGTTGGTAGACAAGTTGACAGATTACACGGGATTTTATAACTCTATGATAAAACCGGGAAATAGATTCTTTCACGGGATTTTACTAAATCAAGAGAAAACCGTATTACACACAAAAGTTAACCAAGTCGCTAAGAATCCTTGACCCAAGTCGCTAAGCACCAAGTTACTAAGTAATAAGATGACAAGTCGCTAAGTTCCAAATCGCTACGAATTTTGACAGCAAATCGCTATGCACCAAGTCGCTAAGACGTCAAGTCGCTAAATAGCAACTCGCTAAGGACCAAATCGCTAACACCAAATCGCTAAGAAACTTAAGAACAAGTCGCTATCAAAATCGAAATCAAGTCGCTACATCACCAAGTCGCTACCCGTAGTGGAGAATCCACTAAGTGTACTGTTTGTTGGCTTGTCTCAAAAGACAAGTCGCTAGGACCAAGTCGCTACCAAAATGCACTACAACTCGCTACCTTTTACCGAAGCAAGTCGCTAGGATGAAATTCACTCCGAGAGCCAAGTCGCTACCAAGAAAAACTTTAAAAACACACTTTTCAATCCAAAACAAGCTCAACCACAGTGATTCAAGCTTACCAAATCAAAACCCAAGCACATACAATGATCCTAAACACAAAAGTACATCCAAAATTCAAACTTTAACACTAGAAATGAACCAAATGATGCAAAAACCACTAAACTTTTTCAAACTCAAAAACCATCTAAAAACCACTAGAAATCCAAGGATATGTAAGAGATGATCTAACCATGGCTCTTGATACCATTTGTAACATATTGGATTTCACAAACACATCAAACCATAAACAAAAGTAGGCGTATAATTTAGATGGTTTAGAGAGAGAAAGTGGGATATTCTAAAAAGAGAAACTCTTGGAAGGTTAGATTCTAAATGAACATCCAACCCTCTACCTTGCAAGGTAGAGGGTATTTATAGGTTACAAACTAAACGACCTCCTGACGGCCTGTGGATCAGGTATACAGTGGGTAAAGACCCGTCCTTCCTCCACGGTGTTGCACTGGACTAAAACTAAGCTAATAACTTACTAACAACTAACATAACAAACGATATGTCTACGAGCTAACTTAAGCTAGATTATACTTGGGGTGACCGATGCTTCACACTAGAATTTCTAATTCCTAACAAAAGGATGATGAGGGTTTTGTAGTAGGCTATTATGCTTTTAGTAAAGCTTACAGGGTGTATAACATCTCTACAAAAAGGATAGAAGAAACACTGAATCTGAGATTTATAGAGGACAAGCCTAATGTTCAGGGAGCAGGTCAAGAATGGTATTTTGATCTTGGCTACTTAACTGATCACTTAGGTTATACTCGTTATAAATCTAATCTTTTTGCAGAACCACAAGCTACTCAAACTAACATTGCAGGTTACTCAGATGATGAAACAGACTCAGATTGTGATGAACAACTTATTGTTGTTCCTTCTCTTCCTACTAACTACTTTTCAGGTACCAAAGACACAGATTCTTCTGATGTAGCTTCAAGTGATTTAGGAAATGCAGAAGAACTTGTGAAGCTTCAACACCAAGAACAAGCAACAAAGAATGATGCTGAAAGAATGGTTATGAATTCTCCAAAGAAACAGAGGAACTCTTAAGGCAGGCAACTATTGAAGCCCGCGGGAATTTTGATGCTGCTGATAATGTATTTGTTCCTGCTGGTAGTGTGACTGTTCCTGCTGGTCAGAAAGCTGCTGACGCTGTCAATTCTGCTCGTAATGGTTCAGTTGCTGCTAATATTGATTCTGATGACAGTGTTCCTGTTCCTCCTACTAGTGAGGTTGTTCATGCGGTTCCCTCCACTACTCCATCTGTTGATACTCTGGGTTTAGATAATTGTCCCACCAGATTCTCAAGTCCATCTGACTTAGCCAATTCACAATATTCAAGCTCTGAATTGGATGGCATTCATCATTTGTCAAGAACAGTCATTTTTTATTCTTCTTCTTATGATGATGACTTTGGTCCTACTATCACTAATCCGGCCACATCAGTTGATATTAGTCCTAATGTTACAAAGAGGATTAACACAGTACATCCACAATCTCTAATTATTGGTGATCCCACTTCATATGTGTAAACAAAAAGCAAGTTGAAGAAGACAAGTTTTGGTAAATCAGCATTCTTTAGTTACATTCAGGATCAACATAGGAACAATCACATATACTACCATCATTGTTTATTTGCTTTTTTCCTCTCTCTAGTTAAACCTACCAGTGTTGCACAGGCTTTAGCAGATGATGATTGGGTAGTTGTTATGCAAGAAGATATGCAACAGTTTTTAAATCAAAATGTTTGGGAGCTTGTTCAGTTGCCTCCTGGCAAGTATGCCATTGGGACAAAGTGGATTCTGAAGTGTAAGAGAGATGCAAGGGGGATTGTGGTAAGGAATAAGGCTAGGTTGGTTGCCCAAGGTCACAGACAAAAAGAAGGGATTAATTATGATGAATTTTTTGCTCCTGTTGCTAGAGTAGAAGCTATCAGACTCTTTTTGGCTTTTGCCTCCTACATGGGCTTCATGGTATATCAGATGGATGTTAAAAGTGCTTTCCTATATGGTGAAATTGAAAAAGAAGTGTATGTCACTCAGCCCAAGGGATTTGTAGACCCTCACACTCCAGATATGGTTTACAAAGTGGTAAAAGCACTTTATGGCTTACATCAGGCACCAAGAGCATGGTATGCCAAGCTTTCATCATTTCTGCTGAAGCATGGCTACAGAAGAGGTGCAATTGATAATACATTGTTCATCAAAAAGAACTCCGGGGATATCTTTCTTGTCCAAGTCTATGTGGATGACATTATCTTTGGGTCTACCAAAGAATCTTGGTGCAGGGAATTTGAGGAGTTGATGAAGAGTGAGTTTGAGATGAGTGCAATGGGTGAGCTTACATTCTTTTTTGGCCTTCAGGTGCAGCAAAAGCCAGATGGTATTTTTATTCATCAAGAGAAGTATGTGCATGACATCCTCAAGAAGTTTGATATGGAACTAGTTAGGACTGCAACTACTCCCTATGAAGCCCCAAAGCCTAAGTCAAATAATGAACCAGATCCTGCTCTCAATCTTCACCTATACAGATCTATGATTGGTTCACTTATGTATTTGACTGCTTCAAGGCCTGATATTATGTTTGCAGTCAGTGCTTGTTCTAGGCATCAGGTCACTCCTTTGACTTCCAATTTGAATGTTGTCAAGAAAATCTTCAAGTATCTCAAAGGTCAACCTAAGTTGGGTCTTTGGTATCCTAGAGAGTCTCCATTTGAGTTGGAAGATTATAGTGATAGTGACTATGCTAGTGCAAACTTTGATCAAAAATCTACTACTGGGGGTTGTCAGTTTCTGGGAAGGAGATTAATCTCCTAGCAATGCAAGAAGCATACCATCGTGGCTACATCTTCTACTGAGGCTGAATATGTTGCTGCTGCTAGTTGTTGTGGTCAGGTACTTTGGATTCAAAATCAGTTATTGGATTATGGGTTCAATTTCATGAACACAAAAATATTTATAGACAACCATAGTACAATTTGCATTGTTAAAAACCCTGTTTTTCATCAAAGAACAAAGCACATAGAAATTCGACACCACTTTATCAGAGATTCTAATGAAAAACACCTTATTCAAGTGGTTAAAATTCTTACAGATGAAAATGTGGCTGATTTGTTAACAAAAGCTTTTGATGGCCCTAGGTTTCAATTTTTGATTGTCCATATTGGCATGATCAACCCCTGATTGTTGTGTTTGAGGGGAGGATTATGCCTAAGGGGAGGTTTCTGGATTAAAGGGAGGATTTATGTTGTATATTTTGCATATATTTGTATATATTTGTTTTGTATATTCTGTGTTCTACTAACTAGTTTGTAGATCAAGTAACAAACACACAATCAGTTGGAAAGATTAAACATGAAACTGGAAAGTCTTTTATTTATATAAAACTGCATTCTTTCAGCAGTACATTGTTACAAGACTTTCTATACTACTAAGGACAACATGACATGACATAAGCTTCACAAAAGATTCCCCCAGACTCCAGGTTTCATCTCCCAGGCACCTACTCTGGCCTCCTCTTAGCCCACTCTAGCATCCTCTGATGCTCTTTTCCCCACCTTCTGATGTAGTCCCACACTCTAGGAGCAGCAAGACCAACCACTTGACCCTTTTCGCAGGAGTTGGGTTAGAGGGTCCTGGTCTTGGATCAGCAAGGACTGCAACTGGTACAGAAGGAGGTGGCACAATAGTAAGAGGAGCAACATTCACCACTGGTCTGGAAGAACCACCATGCTCATCATCAGTGTCAGAACTGGTGTGAATATTCCCATAGCCTGGAGGTGGAGGGTTTCTGGACATGTAAGTCACGCTGGAGTAACCACGAGAGTAGTTTAACCATCCATCATTGGATGGCATCTCCTCAGATGAGTCTGAAGATATTTTAATGGGATGATTGGGAGAGTTATTCATGGTGGTTGGTTGGTGATCAACTGTTGTGTTAGGGTTATTTGGTTTGTACGTGTGTTATGAAGCAAGGGGTTGGTTAAATAGGCAAGGTCAAGGTGCAATCTTTGGTTGTTACAATTTATGGAAGTAATGACTTGGTAGATATTTGAATTAATGAGGGTTAAGACTGTAGACTTTTAATGCGCAGTTAAGTACAAAAGGGTTTGACTTTTCTCCATTCCTGCTGATTATGTGGTCGTTTCTGCTGAGGGGCAATGGTTTCTGCTGGTAGCTTCGATATGGAAACAGTGGTCAAACGTTCAGTCGTTCCTACTGGTTGACTAAATGATTTCTGCTGATTGACTTTTCATTGGTGCTGGTTTCGTAAAATTGGGAATTAAATGAGGGATTTGATTATCGTTAAAATTGGTCAAAGATTCTATGCGAATGTTTTGCCGATTTAAAATGTTATTTTAAGCAACTTACTAAAATAACCAATTGAAGTTATCCCATAACCTAATTGCTCAATTCCCTCTCATTTCAAACTAAGCTCCTCTTCAACCTTCTGAAATCAATCAATGACGACACTGGCATACATGGTCGATCACAATAAAGTTGCATTCTTGGAAAGGGCCAAAGGAAGTGATGTGTATGATCCAATGGTAGATTTCCTTCTGCATTCAAAGCTCATGTATGCCCTAACTTTTTGTCCATCTATTGTTTATGACTCATTAGTCAAGCAATTTTGGGCCACAACTTATGAGAGATCTCCTGAGGGTCAACCCAAGGAGATTGTGGCAACCATAGATGGACAAGAGTGTGTAGTCACTGAGTCACTCATAAGGACTCAATTACAATTAGACGATGAAGGAGGTATGTTTGAAAACAATAGAGATGAAATAATCACTGGTTTGGCAAGCATTGGGTATCCTATTGATGGGAAATTCATTTGGTATAAAAATAAATTTTGCCCTAAATGGAGATTTTTGGTCCATACCCTCCTTCAGTGTCTTAGTCCCAAGTCTGGGGGTTGGGATCAATTCTCTAGCTCAATTGCAACTGCTATAATTTGTTTGAATCAGGGGAGAAATTATAATTTTTCAAAATATATTTTTGAGGAAATGCTTAGAAATATAAAGGATACCAAACATAAATTTTTAATGTATCCTCGGTTTCTTCAGATGATATTAAGCATTGAACCCTCTGATAAAACCCCAAGGGCAATCAGTAAATTAACTGCTAAATTGTTTGCAACAATGAAAACAAATTTTGCTGGAAAACACAGACCCTTACTACCTTCTATGTTGCCAGGTGGCAATGTAGCTGCTGGTGCAGGTGTTCCTGGTGGCTTAGAGTCCAATATTGATGAGGCAGCTAGTGGGCATATGTCACCAAATTCCTATGCTTCTGGTGCCTCTGCATCAGTTTCAGCTGATAACCAGCAACCCCCATCTCCTCCACTTGTTGCCCCACCATCACCTAGGGTTGTTGCTCCTGAGGAGCCTGTCATTGCCTCTGAATCACAGGAACAAACTCCTGTTGAGTCTGAGGTCAATCTTGATCAGCAATTTGTCCAACCATCTAGTCCACCTAGTCATACTCTTAAGGATGACACCACTTTTGGTGGTGATTTTCATATGTCTCCTCTCAGGTCCAATGAAGCTCCCAACACATCAGGAAATCTTGTTGGTGGAGCTGAGGATCCTAATAATCTAATGAAAATGTCTAGCTTACTTGACAGGTATATTCAAAAGGTTGATGAATTGGAGGCTCAATTAAAAGACACAATGAATGAGCTTCAGGAGACTAAGAAATCCCTTGGTGAAGCTGTGGTTAAACTGGTTGGAAGGGTACAAGCATTGGAGGATAGATTGCATAAAAGAAGGGGTAAAGTTGTGGTTTCTGACTCAGAAGAAGAGGAGGAAATTGATTTGGATGCCCTTCATGTTTTGGCTTCTATATCTTTGGATGAGACTGCAACAAAGAAAGCTCATGTGTCAGAGTTTGGTGTTCCTTCAGAGCTCAAAGTTTTTACAAGAAGAAGGACTCAGAGGAAAAGAAAGCAGACCTATGGATCATCAGTATTTGAGAGGTTTAAGACTGTTGCTACTGATAGTTCAAAGGCTCCTTCTGATAGCCCTGTTGCTGCGGATAAGGAGAATATTACCTCTGACAAAGTACCTGATCCTGTTGATATGGTTGGTGCTGATAAACCTATTCATGCTGATACTTCATCCATTGCATCTGAGATACCAGTATCTATTCCTTCTGACCCCAAGGCTACTTCTGACGATGTACAAATGGGTATTCCTCCAGTGGATAAAGGAAAGGCTCCAATGGTTGAAGAGGAAATGGATCCTGATGCCTTCAAGGCTAAACAAGAAAGGCTGTTCAGACTTCATGAACTTGCAAAGGGTGACATGGAGGTGGCAGATCAAGTTCAAGCTACATATGATGCATAATTTCAAACTCACACAATTCCTGAAATCACTCCACAAAGGAAGAAAGAACTAGATGAGGTTGCTTTACACTTCACTGATGCCACATGGCAATCCATTGTGGGTGGAGTCACTACCAACACTACTCTTGCTCAATCCATCTTGGGGGTGCTTTTGATTCTAATAACTTTGCTGCTGATCTGATGACATTAGCTAATAAGAGGAAGAAAGCTGATGCTGAGAGAAAAGCTAAGGCAAAGAGGGATCGACCTCCTACTCAAGCTGAACAACGACAACATATGAGGGAGTTTGTCAAAAATACAAGTTCTGTTGTATACCCCACTGGATGGACTATGGCTTATGTGAAGTCTTTGACAAATGATCAGTTGGTGGTGGAGTATAACAAGATTCTTAGTAGGTTGGAAAAGGATGGTATTAACCCATATGAAAAGATGAAGAGACATCAGTCTTCCTTGGAAGGACCTGACGTCAAGAGATTGAAATCTACTGATCCTTCTAAAGAGATATTGCTCACAACTGCAGATATTGGTGTTCATACTGCAGAGACCACTGTGCAGCATTCCACACCTGTTGAGAAACCTACTGAAACATCTCTTCCTGGTGATGCATCTCAGACTATTCCTTCTGATGTTCCATCCAGGACTCCTTCTGAAGGTGTTCCTCATGTTCCTACTACTGATTCTCAGAGCATTCCCACTGACAACCTTGGTGTTGATCCTTCTGATACACCTAAGGATGTTTCTACTGATACAACACCACCTGTTACTTCTGATGTTGGTCCAAATGTTTCTCCTGATGCTGACTAACCTAGTTCTACTGAGAAGGATAAACCTGTTTCCACTGATGCGCCTTCGTCTGTGTCTGCTGATCCTAAGGAAGGTGCTAAATCATCAGATGTTACCCTAGTGATCCCTAATCCCGAAGCTCCAAGATCTAATATTTCTTCTCCTTCCTCTACACCTGGTGGAAGACGAAAAAGTATAGCTAAGAAGAGGGGTTCTAGGGTTCTTGATCTGAATATTCCTGACAGTTCATTCATCACAGTTGCTGATCCTAGTGATTCCGATGAAGAACCAGTTGTGTGGTCTCTTTGAGATAGATGGGACCTTACAAATTCATGGGTGGCAAGGTGAATACTATCTATAGGAGAGATTGGTCATTCAAGCATTTTACATTTCTGAATGAGATACTTCATATAGTGGATAGACATGATCTTATTAAGTTGTATGGATTGGTTTCTAACTATTTCTGAATGAGACTCCACATATCAGGATGGAAAAGGGTTTCCAGTTTGGGATAATCAGGGTGATTGGATTGTATGGGAATTGAAGTTTTATCCACAGGCTAATGTGCATGTGTTACACACTGTAAGTGGTCATCATGTGTATATGTTCTCGGATTTCCAGTATCCTTTGTCTGTGCAGGTTATGACTCAAATGTTAAAGCATCAGCTGGTGCTTTCTACTAAACCTGTTGGAAATGACATGCTGCATGCAGAGCAGTTGGTCAAACTTATCAAGGATAGAATTTGTGCTGCCAATGCTGCTGCCGCATCTTGAGACTGGTATTATTGTTGTAAATTCTTTCTTTTCTTTATTCGTTAAAAAAAATTGTTCTGTATATATTCTGTGCATACTAACGATCTTGTTGTGTAGTTGTGTGACATATATGGTAATCAACTCACCATGTCTTTGACAAGAAAGAGTTGACACACCATGGGGGTACGGCTCTGGTGGGCATTCCTCAAATACGTTGATAGTTGCTGATTTACTAAAAATCAGAGGGTTCTCAATGTACCCTGGTCTCACACACCAAACATTGGCTACTCCATGAGCAAATGGCTCTGGTAAAGAGATATCAAATTCGTTGGATGGTTGACAATTTGCCAATAAATTGTATGGTGCTCAACTCACCATGTCCTCATAGATAAAGATTTGGCTAGCCCACAAGTTCATGGCTTGTGGTAAAGGCAGTGGAATACCATGACTAGTCCTGAGTTCACGGCTTCAGGTAAAGACAAGTCAAATCCATTGATGGTTGTGATGGTTTGCCAAAAACCATTAGGGTTTTCCAACACACCGTTGATTCACGTTCTAAGTGTTGGACCGGTTATTGGTTCACCAGGGTGATGTCATGATTCCACCAAAGAACCATCTAGCCCAAGAGTGAGTAGCTACTTGGTAAAGGCTTATCAAATCTACTCAAGTTACTGTTGCTGCTGGATCCTAATGCTGCTGACTTAGGAGTTGCTGTTGGATCTGTGATCTTAATTGCTGGTACTGGTGGTTCTAGGTGTTCCTGCTGGTTCTTCTATTGCTTCAGTTGCTGTGGACTTCAATCCTCTTGCTCTTTCAAGATCTATCTGGAAACTTGAACTTAACGTAGTCAAATTCAAGTTTAGGGGAGGATTGTTAGGAATTATTGTAATAGTATGGTTCCTACTGATAAAGGTTCCTGCTTATAGTTATTTATGTTTCTGCTGATAGTGCAGTTACTGCTGATAGATAGTTTGTTTCTGCAGATAATAGCATCCGTATTATTAGTAATTAGTTAGGATATGAATGAGTTATTTTAGGAAGAGATAATGCATATCTTTTACGTCTTTTGTAAGCTGCAGAATTAGGGTTTCTGATAGTATAAAAGAAACCTGCGGCAAGGGTTGATGTACACATTTTGAATAACATTATTAGTGAATCAATATAGATCCATAGAGGATCAAGTATTTTGTGTTTATTGTCTTCTTAACTCTTGTGTTTATATTCCGTGTGAACATAAGTTTAATAGAGGTTCTCTATAGTTTGCTTGTGATTACACAGGTTTACTATCAGTTTAACAAGGCTCATAAGATCTATCTACGACTGATCCAACACACACATATTCAATTATCTCAAAATCAAGATCATATCCATCTTCACAAAATTAACAACATGGATCTCAAACACACTCTTTTTGACCTACCACTGGTGCACACAAGAAGAGCGCCCTTGAAAAAAATTCAAATTATTCAAATCCATCCTGCTACCCCCCCCCCCCCTCATTTCATCCCCATCTTTCACCCCCAAACACACACACACACACACTCACTCACTGTGTGCAAATTCACTATCTCAATCACACACACTAACTGTGTGTAATTATGTCAAGTCGTCAAGATAAAGGCGTCAACGTCCAAGTCCTTCTTCGTTGCAGGTACTTAAAAAAATCTAAAAAATTAGGGTTTATTAATTTATTTATTTATAATATGATTTAATTAAGATTTGATTGATTCCTTGATAGGTCGTTTAGTGAAGATGACAAAAGGAACAATGCGCCACAAATGGTGACGTGTAATGAATATCAACGCGAAGTTGTCATTTCGCAGAGTATCGTCGGGAACCAAGTCGATCGTGTTTTTACGTTCGATAAGGTTGTTATTATTATTATTATTTTAATAATTTGTATGCATTTCAGTAAGTAAAAGTAGGGTTTAGGGTTTTATATGCTTCACATTAGTCACATAGTTACTAGAATCCTTTGTTGTTTATGTGTTGATGTTTGTAATCTCTGAAACAAAGAATTCAGGGTAACTCAAAGTGATTAATTACTAATTTATTAAATTTCATATTATACTATGGATGTTGTCCAACTATTCAACTTTTTCATTAAAGCATCTCGCATGGTTTTCTGGTTTCGTTTATACCAAATCCGTCAAAACATATGTTGAAATTGCCCTTAAAGTGTGTTTGAAAAGACAAATATACCTTGTTGTTTGTATTGTGTAGTGTAAACTAGCTATCGGTCAAGAGATTAACAAGATTTTTGGTCAATTAGCATGTTTTTAGATACACTAGTACTCAATAGGGTGTATATTTGGGTCGCCAATATGTACTTTCGATATATGGATGGATGATAACAAAAAAAACAAAAAAACCTATGTCTTATATTCCTAATCTTGATCGTTGATTACAGCAACTGGACTGTCAAGTAGTAAGGAGAAAGCTCAATAATATGTTGTGACGGGTGCTAGATTGCTAGCTGGTTCGTCAATATTACTTCTCACGCTTCTATGGGGAATATGCTTCATCTGTAGCAGAAAAAATTTCTATGTAGCACCTGGTTCTGAAGTACAAGATCAAGGGATCCCACTATTAACTGGTTTGCATTTTTCATCTCTTAACAATCATGAATTCACGATCACTAACATATCACTTCTTATTTGCTTATATTCTTGAAATGCATTAGATAATTTTAGTTGATGTGAACTTAATATTTTTATATGTTTGTATAGGTTCTGCTGTTCTTACAGATCCGGAAACCTGTTTTCATGCCAAAGTTATGTTCTATTCGCTGACATTTGTAGACATCCTAGTGCCGAGTGTTTTTGGTGTATCATATTCTAGTCAAGAATACGAGATTGTCCTTCTTGTATCACTTTATGTATTGCTTATTTGCTTATTTTGTTACTTTTTGTATCAGGTACGTATACATTGGTTTCTACATAATCTTTAGCAAGATATGCATCATATGTTGATAAAGAATCTGTTTATTGATTTTGGCTTTCTGGCATCATTCTTTGCAGCGTTTTGATG
The DNA here is from genome assembly GCA_019973895.1 of Chrysanthemum seticuspe. Classification (NCBI taxonomy): domain Eukaryota; kingdom Viridiplantae; phylum Streptophyta; class Magnoliopsida; order Asterales; family Asteraceae; genus Chrysanthemum; species Chrysanthemum seticuspe. Next base: position 214,888,671 of record BPTQ01000003.1, on the reverse strand, counting down.
ATTCAGATCTAATAAATAAAATGAGACTTGACTATGCAGAAGTTGAACAAAAAGTCGAAATGCATGTATTGTTTTATGATGTTTAAGCACTTATGCTAAACAGAGAAAAAAATCTCATGAGTAAGCAAAAAGAATTGGAGAAAACGTTGAAAGATCCTGCGACTTGAAAAGAAACAAAGACCAAGCAAGAATTCTATGTTCAGTTTAAAGAATGGATTGATGGCACGAAACAGTTAATGGATGATCTGCATTCCTTTGATGCAACAGGAACTGAATACAATGAGGTGAACGTCGCGCAATAAACTAGTCTCATTCTTTTGCTTGATGAACTTATTAAAAAATAGCTTGGGCTGAGGTGGCTATTTCGAACCATTCAGTTATGAGTGACTTGATTCCGGATATGATTGATCTCTAATAGGTGAAACCAATAGAATGACGGAAAAATACGTTAGAAAGAAAGCTGGTTGAAAGTCTCCCTTGATAAGCTATAGTTTTTAAATAACGGCTGATTTGACTTGTGCGTGACCCAACCCAACCTGCACTAAAACGGGACAAATGAAAAAGTATGCTCGTATATTATGCAAATAGCCTAAAAAAATAGGATATGTGGAAAACTAAAAGGGGGGGTTGAATAGTTTTACCAATTTAAAACTTCCTTTTAAATATTTAGATCGACTTATGTCAATCTATTTGGTTGTTTATGTTGGACGTTGATAGATAGATATATAAACATATAATCAAAGATAAAGAGTAAGAAGCACATCACCACGACACAAGTTATTTATAGTGGTTCGGCTACAAGGACACCTTCCTTGCCCTACTCCACTCCCCGAGTCACCTACTCGAGAGTTCGTAAGCACTACACCAACTCCTTATGGCGGAGAAGCCTTCACAATGTCGCTTAACCTTTTTCTGGTACAAAGCTAAATACCGAGTTCTTTCAAACCAAGGCGAACCACACCTAACACAACGTCGCCTACCCTTTATACGGTGCTAGGCTAACCACCGAGTTCTTTCACACCTTAGGAGAACAAATCCTATCACAACGTCGCCTACCCTTTATTAGGTACTAGGCTAAGCACCTAGTTCCATTATGGAGGAACTACTACCCTTCACGACACAACACCTATTATCAAGGAGATCTACTCCTTGTTACAACACCATCAAGGATATCACCATCCTTGTGAATAAATAAACACTTATATGTATAACGATGCACCTCATCGATTATACGACCTAAGCATTCTTCCCAAATGCTACTTGATTTGATTCTTCGGCATCCTTCACTAATGCCTTTGACACAACGCTTGGCATCTTTCACTAATGCCTTCGTCTTGACACCTTAAGCATTCTTCACTAATGCTTTGACGCGGATGATCAGCATCTTTCACTAATGCTTTCATCTTGACACTTTCGGCATTCTTCACTAATGCCTTCAACCCAACATCTATGGAGAAAGGAAGAACTATCAACAAGAGAACCTTCGTTGTCTTGATGATGACGAAGCATGGCAACTCATGGACTTGAGCTTTGCACGTCTTCAAGATGTGGTGATCTTTCCTCTAATAGGAATCTACAAGATCACACAAAAACAAAAGAGAAAAGCTACATAGATCTCTTGGATCTGAGGTTAGAGGGTTAGAATACTTGGGGGAAGTATGTGTGTAAAGGGATGAATAGAAAGGAAGAAATGGCTCTCTATTTATAGAGGAAATTCACTACTGTTTCCCCGGATCCCACGGGTCCCTTCCACTTGGGATCCGGCTAGCACAAAGCTAGGGATCCGTGGTCCGCTCCTCTTTGCCCATGGGTATTTTGGGTTATGGGTCATGGGTCATAGGTTATGGGTTGATCCATGGTTTTCAATCTAGATACAATGTACCTTAAGGATACATTGAACTTGTGTAAGTGGTATATATAAAACCATGGGTTATGGGTCAAAAATCATTTGCTAGTTTTTATCTATTTAGTATATACTTGCTTTTACCCATTTTAGTATATACTTGTTTTTACCCATTTTAGTGTACTTAATATAAGTATGTATTAACCCAATATGTAAACACTAGTTGTTGTACATATGTATCTAACTCATAGAGTTACTTAAACTTGTTAAGCCAATATGTAAACACTAGTTGTTGTACATGTGTATCTAAAATATAAAATCACTTAATCTTGTTATAGTGTTTTATGTGAAAACGTAAGTGTGTTAGAAAACTATTTGTTCAAACCATTTACGTATTTTATTTGTTTTGTTAATATGATTTTACTTTTGTTATCGACAAAACATTAGAAGATCGTAAAATATAAATAAACGTTTTTACGACTTATTTGTATTAACAATCTCCCCCTTTTTGTTGATGACAAAACATAAAATTATTTTAAGGAAAAGCTAAAATTCGTAAACGTTTGAATTTGTAGTTTTTACTTTCTTCTCCCCCTTTTTGTCGAAACAAAAAGTGTTTGAAGAAACTAACACAATTTTTATAAGAAAAATTATAAAAAATGTAATGAGAGCAAGTGACGGGAATGGTACTCGTCTTAACTCCCCCTTGACGAGTCCATCCCTTTGAAAAAGGGCGTCAAGGACATAATGTAAAATAAGCTACTTGTGTTTGCAATTAAGTTTGCAAATGGTTCGTCTAAGTGACGAAAATGTGCTCCCCTCGAATATTGCAAAGTTGCAATGGGGTATCATGAAGTGTAATCCAAAAATGGATTAAGTTGCAAATGATTTTGCAATAATGTTTGACACAAAGCTCCCCCTAGCTTTTATGGTGTCAAAAACTTCATGTGTTATTTTGAAAATCTACAAAGTAAAGGTTAGAAAAACAAGAGTATAGTGCATAATTTCCTGCAAAAGAGACTCAAGTTAGTAGAAATTTGTGCTTCTGTACCACGGATCCCACGGTTCCCTTCAAGGAGGGATCCGTCCAGTTATTAGGAAGGGATCCGGCTATCTGTCACAGTTTCTTCAGCAGTGAAGAAATGTCAATGAGATAAGTGTACAATAATACAAGCACAACACATATAATAATCATGACATAAAAGTATTCATTCAATAAAACAAGAGATACACAACCAAATCTCTAAAAACTAAGAGAATGAACTTTAGCCATATAAGTACTACCAATACTAATCTTAATTCGGGATATAGAAAGTGACAATGTGCTTAAGTCTAGGGATGGGTGGACTTGTTGAATTGATCCAACTTTGCAATAAGATGATTGAACATGAAATGTATCTCATTTCGTACTTCTTGAACAAGTCCTTGAGTTTTTAGACAATTTGGGCAAGTATTGTCTTGGTTTGGCCCCGAAGGAAAAAGGATGTTTTGAGGGGGCTCAATGTGTGTTTGAGGGTCTTCATTTTGAGAAGTAGGTAGAGGTTCTAAAAATGAGGGTGGTAATGGAGCTTCTTCCATATGATCAAGGTTGTTCCTTGTTTCCCATGATGGGCTAGTTGGTGTTGTAGGTGGTTCCCGATTCAATGAAAAGGTTGGTGAATGGGAGGTTCTTGGTGATGAATGAAACAATGAATATATGTTTGGATGCGGAAGAGGCTCATTCAATGAGTGTAGTCCATTCTCAATGAATGAAGGTTTTGATGGCTTGCTAGAACTATCCATGTTAGGTTTGGAACTAGATGATCCCTTTTCTAGTTGGAAGGATTTGATGCTAATCCTTGCGGTTCTCTTAGCTTTTGTTGGATGGGTTTGGTGAGGTGGGATTCTAGAGTCATTATCTCTAATAGGGGATGTTTCGGTGGATGAAATTTCATGGATCATTTGACCCTTTCTTTTGGATGATCCTATGTTTGAGGAGTTGTTGCTAAGAGCTTTAGTCATGGTGATGAAGGTGCTAATGTGAGCTTCAAATTTCTGATTCTTTTGAGATGTGATTAAGAGTGGTGACTTAGTCCTAAGGTGTGTTTGGTTATAAAGGAAAATTTGAAATAGGAAATTAAATCCTTGACCACTTAGAGGATTAGGCATGCTCTTGAGATTTTGATCAGCTCTAGGAAGGTAATTAATGAATGCTTAAAGGTGGTTAGAGAAAAAGATAACTTGAATTTGAATTAAGGAGGCTAATCGTTATTCTTTCTGTATGTACGGATCCCGCGGATCCCTCTCAGTAGGGATCCGCCTGGTTATAAACCAGGGATCCGGCTATCAGACAGGTTCTAAGTGAAGTCATCATGCCTTTGTAAGGTTTCAAGTGATGGATTTCGAGGTTTTGACTTAACTTTGAAGTTTATAGCTGTTGGATATCTCAAATCCTCAACCATAACAAGTAATGGTACTTAATGATGGTTAGACTAAGAACACTTACCTTGGGTAATCTAACAATTTATTAGTCAAGGTTTCCTTTCAATATGTTGTGAGAAAAATGATGATACTAAGTCCTAAAAAGTCAGATGATGTCCTATAATGGATTCACTAAAATCTATAAAAATAAAAAGAAACTTATTTTTGGCTCTAATTTTGAGTGAAAGGAGATTGAGATCAATTTGCTAAAATTGAAGGACATATCAACCTAAGTGCTATCAAATGTGATGGATAATGTGTGAGTGTTGGAGCGGAATAATGGTGAGTTTTGACTAGTTGGAAGTGTTCTAGTGGACTATTTTGATGAAGCTAAATCTGTTTCTCACATCAGTTGCATACGGATCCCACGGTTCCCTTATGGGAGGGATCCGGCCAGTTGAAAATCTGGGATCCGCCAATCTGTAGATCAGAAGGCTTGCAGAAAATGTGCAGCTTATGCATATTATAGAAAATGCTTTTCTTAGTTGTTTCTAAGTAGACTAAGGGCAAGAACATAACTAATAAGACTTGTATCAAAGTGGGAAACACTCGAGTTCCTAGAATGAGTGACGACGACCATACCAAGAGGTCGTAAAATCTCATTTTCAAATACCTAAGCTAGAATGTTTAGTGCCAAGATAAGGCAATACCTACATACTACAAGCATAGTTAAAGTTGTTTACAAACCATTGTTTCGAAATTGTTCATCAAGTACTTAAGCTTTTGGACTTTACCTTTCTTCACTTCTTCACCCGTCCTTTATCAAACCATCTTCACTTCTTCTTCCTCAAGAAATTGGCGAAGCATTTGAAGATTCCCTTGGTTTGTTGCCATTCGGGCGATTCATTGGGGATGTTTGGCAATTGGTTAATGTAGTCAAAAGGGTCAAGATCAATATTCTCAAGTGGGTTGCTACTACCCCCTTCACCTTCACCTTTTTCTTGCCTCTCCCTTTCGTCCGAGGAATCCGTGGGTGGATGTGGCCTTTTGCCTTCTACCATGAACCTTGTTGTTCTACCCTCGGTTAGTGGAACCATGACCTTATTGCAAAAGTTATGATCAAGGGATTGTGGGGAAGGATCTAATGCAAAGATGAATTTGGCAAGACGGGTTAGAAGCATTGCATACGGGAGTACCATCTTGTCCATGCTTCTCACACTTGCCATTCTTTTGACCATGTAGTAGGCAAGGTTGAATCTAGTATTCGTCACTAGACAATATATCATGAAGCTTAGGCAAGCATTGGGGTGATCCTTGTTTCCTACTAGACATACCACATTTTCTCTTATCACAACTTCCCATTTCTTATATAACCCATACATTTCAGAAAGCTCCATTTGAAAAGGATCCCTATAGATCACTTTTGACTTTCTTGTGACTCTTGATGGTGATGCTCTTGGCACAAATACGGTGTCCCTCACCGTGGTTGCTTCTGGGATCAAAGTGTGGTAGATATCATGGTGATCAACCATTGTGTGTAGTTGTTCCAAAGACCATTCATTTGAGTACATACAAACGCCATCATATGTAACCCCTAGAATTCTTCCAAGCTCCACAAGTGAAAGAGTGTACTTATGTCCATTAATGGTAAATTCAATTGAGATGGACCCATCATCATTTTTAATTATACCCATAGTCTTGTAAAACTCAATCACAAAGACCGGGCAAATTTGCTCGTTTATATCCAATAAACAATTAAACCCAATAGTTCCAAATACTTCCCTCATGTCGGTATTTGCAAGAAATGATGGATCAACAACTCTACCTTCATGAAAGAGTCTCCTTTCAAGTAACTTAAAATCTTTCCTATCGTCCGGACTTAATCCATTTTTCCTATGGTACATGGGAATGTAGTGAGAGGTGTCTTGGTAATCTTGTTGCTTGTTGCTTGGCATGATGTTCCTAAACAATGTAACCACAATGTGGTGTTAATGGTGAATAGTAACCTAGAGGGTTTCATCACAATTTTGCTCTCATCATCTTTGTTGGGTTCAAGAAATGTGTTTAATTTGTATTAACAATGTTAAATCTTTGATTTAGATTATCTTAGAAAACAATGTGATAACAAATAATGGTAAACCCATTTGAACACAACTCTTAAAGATGAAGTAATTGTAATTCTAAGAATCAAGGAATTAGATTAACAATGTAGTGAAGATTAAACTTACACACGTGATTGTTAGGCTTGAGAAAAATGATCAATTAGCTCCTATGAACAGTAACAGAGTTTTTGTTCGTGAGTCTGTGAAATGAGTGATGATGAAACATCCACAGTGATCATTTTTAGCTTATACTGTCTTCTGTTGCACGGATCCCGCGGATCCCTCTCATTTGGGATCCGTCTAGTATAAACTTAGGGATCCGGCATGACAGTAAACGTCAGCTCAAGAAATTCCTTGATAACTTTGGTTTGGGAGTTCTAAGATACCTAGTATTTTGGTGTTAATGTTCTAAAACTTGTGGTTTGAGGTTTTGATGATTAAATGCTATTCCTATTTAGACAAGGTTCCCTTTTTTTTAAGAATTAGTCGTGATTCTTGGGAAGCTTTTCAAATATTATAATAAAATCCCATTTTATTATAATATAAGAAGTTTCACATGGATATTTATTGATGTGCATGAGATGTCAATAAATCCTTTGTGGTGAATAATGATTGATGTTATCATATAACTAGATATCATTATTATGAGTTGGTAATAAAGTCTACAAAACAAAATCGGAGAAAATAAAAAAATACTACAAAAGAATAATTACTAGAATTATTACTACTAAGACATGCAATCAAAATACTAATAACAAATAAAGATAAGTAATTAAAGATCATACCTTTGCCAAATATTCTTTTAAGGAAAAGACATATTTAGATGTTTCTTGAAATCTCCAGATTAATGTTGTAAGGATACTTAAACATTCTTTTTGCGAGAGGAACAATTGAGATGAATTCTTCATGATCTTTTTGGTAGTTCCAAATCCATGTATGGATAATGCTTAAAAAAAATGTTAGAGCATTCTATCATTGTCCAGCAATAAACAATAAAAAAAAATTTTAATTATGACAAAAATAATCCTTCTTTGTAGTTTTCAAACATACATGGATCGTATCAAGTTTTTAAAGTACAACATACTCTAAGAAACTTGGTAACGAAGCTCTGATGCCAATTGTGGAAAACTAGAAGGGGGGGTTGAATAGTTTTACCAATTTAAAACTTCCTTTTAAATATTTAGATCGACTTATGTCAATCTATTTGGTTGTTTATGTTGGACGTTGATAGATAGATATATAAACATATAATCAAAGATAAAGAGTAAGAAGCACATCACCACGACACAAGTTATTTATAGTGGTTCGGCTACAAGGACACCTTCCTTGCCCTACTCCACTCTCCGAGTCACGTACTCGAGAGTTAGTAAGCACTACACCAACTCCTTATGGCGGAGAAGCCTTCACAACGTCGCTTAACCTTTTTCCGGTACAAAGCTAAATACCGAGTTCTTTCACACCAAGGCGAACCACACCTAACACAACGTCGCCTACCCTTTATACGGTGCTAGGCTAACCACCGAGTTCTTTCACACCTTAGGAGAACTAATCCTATCACAACGTCGCCTACCCTTTATTAGGTACTAGGCTAAGCACCTAGTTCCATTATGGAGGAACTACTACCCTTCACGATACAACACCTATTATCAAGGAGATCTACTCCTTGTTACAACACCATCAAGGATATCACAATCCTTGTGAATAAATAAACACTTATATGTATAACGATGCACCTCATCGATTATACGACCTAAGCATTCTTCCCAAATGCTACTTGATTTGATTCTTCGGCATCCTTCACTAATGCCTTTGACACAACGCTTGGCATCTTTCACTAATGCCTTCGTCTTGACACCTTAAGCATTCTTCACTAATGCTTTGACGCGGATGATCAGCATCTTTCACTAATGCTTTCATCTTGACACTTTCGGCATTCTTCACTAATGCCTTCAACCCAACATCTATGGAGAAAGGAAGAACTATCAACAAGAGAACCTTCGTTGTCTTGATGATGACGAAGCATGGCAACTCATGGACTTGAGCTTTGCACGTCTTCAAGATGTGGTGATCTTTCCTCTAATAGGAATCTACAAGATCACACAAAAACAAAAGAGAAAAGCTACATAGATCTCTTGGATCTGAGGTTAGAGGGTTAGAATACTTGGGGGAAGTATGTGTGTAAAGGGATGAATAGAAAGGAAGAAATGGCTCTCTATTTATAGAGGAAATTCACTACTGTTTCCCCGGATCCCACGGATCCCTTCCACTTGGGATCCGGCTAGCACAAAGCTAGGGATCCGTGGTCCGCTCCTCTTTGCCCATGGGTATTTTGGGTTATGGGTCATGGGTCATAGGTTATGGGTTGATCCATGGTTTTCAATCTAGATACAATGTACCTTAAGGATACATTGAACTTGTGTAAATGGTATATATAAAACCATGGGTTATGGGTCAAAAACCATTTGCTAGTTTTTATCTATTTAGTATATACTTGCTTTTACCCATTTTAGTATATACTTGTTTTTACCCATTTTAGTGTACTTAATATAAGTATGTATTAACCCAATATGTAAACACTAGTTGTTGTACATATGTATCTAACTCATAGAGTTACTTAAACTTGTAAAGCCAATATGTAAACACTAGTTGTTGTACATGTGTATCTAAAATATAAAATCACTTAATCTTGTTATAGTCTTTTATGTGAAAACGTAAGTGTGTTAGAAAACTATTTGTTCAAACCATTTACGTATTTTATTTGTTTCGTTAATATGATTTTACTTTTTTTATCGACAAAACATTAGAAGATCGTAAAATATAAATAAACGTTTTTACGGCTTATTTGTATTAACAGGATACAAGTGTTTGATGGTGAAACTGACCCAGCTTATTTTGACCCGTTAGTCAACCAGCCCATTTTGTCACCTCTGTCTGTGAATGGTATACTTTTCATTGATATATTTTAGGTTGTGGAACTATTATTTAAAGATAGAAACAAGTTGGTAGATATAATATCCGAAATGATGGAACGGGCATCAAGAAAGATATTACTTATAAATAATGGAACACATGTAGATCCATTTGTCATAGACAAGTGACACGAAGCCACATTTTATGTATTTTTGGTATTCTGATCTGTAGGGCCTAACTTCGTGTTGAATTTTCAGCTTCTTTAAATGGATCGATAATGACAAAGATGAATCCGTTACAGCTACTGAACTCAAAAACTTCATCATGAGAGAGGAGATGCTGGTGGATGTCGATAGTTATTGAGGAAAAGCATAAGAAGCTTTTGCCGCTCATGAAAGATGGAAAAGGTGGAGTTCTTGTGAGAGGATTGGAAGAGGAAATTGTTACGAGTGCTAGTGAGATTTTCTCTTTATTGGAAAGACGATCTGCAAAACGTCAAACTGCAGAAACTTTACTAAACAAGCAATCAAGGTCTTGATAATGCAGAAGGATGAAAAGCAGTGAGCTACGTTTAAATAATTGATTTTATGTTTGTATTCTACTTGCAGAGGTCTATGCCTCACGTGAGAAAAATAGAGTTTATATGCCGAAAGAGCGATACTATCAAGAGGAACTGGAAAGAAAGGTACTAGAAAGTTTATAGTGTTTACTTGGTATGTCTGGTGGTACTATACAACAATCTTCTTTGTTTTTATAAGTTTGATTTGAATGATTAAAAATTTGGTATGTGTATGTGAGTTTAACATTCTTTTTTTTGTTTAGGCTATGGCGGATCAGACTATAACAACAATTTGAAGAGTTGCAAGCTAATTTTGATGCCCGTGTCCAACAGTGCCATGATTTGAGTGACAAGCTTGATTCTACCCAGGTAATTCATGCTAGTGATTGATAGACATTCCTGGTGGACATCTTATATTGCTATACTTACTGCTAGCTAACTGCTATCTTGTGTATATGGTCTGTAAAACAATTTGGATCACACCACTAAGGAGTTGTCCAATACTCAGGAAGAATTAAAGAGATGTCAGTATATTATTAAGGAGTGAGATTTTATCATAAGTGAATAGAAAAAAGCATGTATATGGATGTTTTTTAGACGTTGAATTATTTGATTCTTTATTGGTTATATATTGATGCAGGATTTCTGACCAGGTTTTAATAATTATAATTGTCCGGTCTACCTATGGTCTATCTTATGCACTCACAGGCAGTGTACCTGGTCGTGCGTAGTGTAGTAATCGGTAAAGTCGAGGTCGTCCCAAGAGCTATATGAATCGGATTTTAACCTAAGTCTGTCTCGTTTAAAAAGGGTTTTGATTGATTAATAAACAAATAAACAGAAATGAAATGCGGAAATTAAATAGATTTGAATGCAGAAGGGGAAATTGTGTTAACCTAATTATTCATCATATCATGTCATGTATATGTTTTCTATTTACTTCCTATTGATTCAAGTGGGGGTTTAAGTAGCTAGGACAGCATTTGGTCAATTCATCCTAACCTATTGATAGCAGGGTTTGGGGTCGAGAAAACCTTCTTTTCTATGAGCAATCTTTTTCAACCCTCTAAGAAGTGAACCTAATCGTTGTTGTGTAGTATGGGGTAAGCCTCGGGAATTGATTTCGTTCTCTAGGGAAATAAGAATTCTAGAAAGAGATATATGACGAGAAGGTGGGGTTGAGGATGATTCTTTTTATTCTTTTTTTATGTCTTTTTAGAAAGCAAAGGTAAAACCTCGGGGTATGATTGGGGGGTGGTACTTCTACCGATTTCACTACTTTAACTAATTATCTAATTACTACGGATAGTTTATACTAATTGAGGTGTGCTCGTATGGTGATTTAAAGATGTGTTCACTTAGATACTATTACTCCCTAGTTATCTTTTATTAGTCGGTTGAATTGTCACTTCCTTTATCTTAACGCATTGTATTCCTATTAGTCGTAAAGGGTGCTTGTTCCCTAGTTCTATGAATCGTATCTCTCCTATAGAATACACGGGATCGGCAAGTGTAATACTATCTTCCCCGAATACCCTATTGTCATAGAGCACAACTCACGCGATAAACACAACGATAGCCTAGGTGCACTCCTATGGCTTTTATCAATTAAGACAAGACACAACCTAATAACAATCAATAACTAGGTTTCATAGATCTAAGCAAACATACAAGTAATTTAGCTCTACATGTTAAACAAGCAAGCATACACACAATCAATTGAACATTGGGTAGACAAAATGATAAATTGGAATAACAAACTTATCTTGATGTGTAAAATAGGGTATGGGACCCTAGAATACTGTCCAAGTTGGACTACAACTGAGTTAGGGTTTTCTCTCCAAAATTCTACTTCTTAAAATACAGAAAAATCGAATTCTATATATAGATTTACAATCGCGACGGCATCACCTTTTGCTAGTGACGTCGCCAGGTCGCCGTCATTAGGGTTTTGTTTGGGCCAAGTCATTGTTGGGACGACGTCACTTACGAAGTGTGACGCCGTCAGTCTTCATGCAGGACGTCATTTGAATCTTGGATCTTGGGCGTCTGGTGTGAAAAGTGTGAGTGACGCCTTCTAGAAATAAGGCGTGACGCCGTTGATAAGGTTTTAAAAGGTACCATTTTGAGGGGTCATTTAAGTCCTTATTTGATCACTTTTGTATCCGTTATTGCTTAATATCGTTCCTTTTCACTTTTTAGGTCTCGTGAAGGCAAAATGCTGGAATGGCACTTATTTGGACGAAAAGGCGCGAATATATGAAGAAATTGGCCAAAGTCGAAATCGAGACACTCACAGTCGCTGAATGTAGAAGGCGACGGCGTCAGGAGCTATTTGCGACGCCGTCGGAGAATTATTGTGACGGGTCAGAACTCAAAACTCGTGTTTTCAAGGGACGGCGTCTAGTTGTGAAAGAGTAGGCCGTCGCTACTCAGACGGCCTAGATGCGATCCAGACGACGTCAGAAGCTGAAGAGGACGGCGTCACGGACATAAGGTGACGCCGTCGCAAGGTTAACGTGGCCAAGACGAAACCCTAATGGCGGCGACACGACGGCGTCACTAAACATAAGGTGACGCCGTCGCAATTGTAATCTTATATATAGAATCCGAATTTTTCAGTCTTTGTGTGGAGAGTCTTTGGAGTAAAAACCTAAAACCGAACCTAAGGTGTCTTGTACAGTATTTTAGGGTTTTTAACCCTATCTTACACCAAGATAAGTCTTTGCTTCATTAATTCAATTATGTCTTTGATTATTTGTGTGTATGCTTGCATGTTCTCCATGTCCGGCTAATTTATTTGTGTGTTTGCTTAGGAAGTATGAAACTTAATTATTGAATATTGATTGGTTGTTTCTTAACTTAGTTGATTAATGATCTAGTAATGCGATAGGTCATTCGTTGTGTACTTAATGCTTGATTCATCTTTGTGAACCTTAGAGTATGATTACCTGAGTGATTGTAGGCTAAACCATCCGAAGAGCGCCTTAGAGTAGGAGTCTATAATCTCTAAGTGGATTTGTAGACAAGACCCTTTGGTAAGTTCAAAGAGTTAGGGAGAAACGCATACCCTACAACTTTAGAAACACAACGCAACTAGGAATAAGACGTGACACTCAACCATCAATAGGAGATAATTAAGGAGTAATACAAACTAAGTAAACACATCTTTAAACTATCATACGAGCACACATTAATTAGACATAGACTCCCACAACCTTAGTTTAGATAATTAGATAATAGTAGAGTAATCGGTAGAAATACCAACCCCCCAAATCCAATACCCGAGATTCGTACCTTTCCATTTTCATAAAATATAAAAAGATAAAAAATAATCTTCCTCAACCTTAACCTTAGCGTAGTAACTCCCTACTAGCATTCCTATTCCCCTAGAGAACGATATCAATACCCGTGGCTTACCCTAATTACTACACTACAACGATTAGGTTCACTGCCTAGGGTGTTATAAAACTTGCTCGAAGAAAAGGAAGTTCCTTTGACCCCGAACGACGCGTGTAGCGTTATCAAGTTTTTGGCGCCGCTGCCGGGGAATAGAATAGCTAGTTAGTAGTCCACCTCGTTTAGGTTTCTTTGCTTGATTCCTATCAAGTAAACTTTTTTTCTCATTTTTAGATTTCTCTTAGTCTATCCCCCTTCTTCGTAACCTTTGTTCGTAACCCCATCACTTTTCATCATGGAAGGTGATAACCCACTACCATTTATCAACATACCACCAAATGACCCGCCAAGAGCCCGTACTCTTGGTGAATACTCAAGACCAAGCCACTTAGGCTATAGGAACACCATTGAGCTTCCCGACCAAGCCCAAACTACGGCCCTGCGATCCGACACCATCCGGTTGGTGCAAAACGGATGTGCATTCCATGGACTTCGTTCCGAAGATCCAAATCAGCATCTGAGGGATTTCCTCAAAATCGTCGATTCCATCGACCTTGATGCTACTACTCGGGAGACCACGCGCCTGCGTCTCTTCCAATTCTCTCTACGGGACCAAGCTAGTAATTGGCTTGAGCGACTTCCCGCCGGCTCCATCTCAAGTTGGGATGATCTTACTTCTCGCTTCCTTGCTCAATTTTTCCCACCGGGGAGAACCACTAAGCTTAGGAATGACATCTTGATGTTCCAACAACGTCAAGGTGAATCTCTCTACGAAGCATGGACCCGATTCAAGGACTTACTTCATAAAGTCCCTCATCACGGCATTAATCTTTGGCTCCAAGTCCAAATCTTTTATGATCATGTCAACTTTCCCACTAAGCGATCCATTGACCAAGCGGCCGGTGGAAAACTTAGTGATCTCACCGCAGAAGAATCATGGGAAATAATAGAGGACCTTGCCCTCTATGACAACGAAAGTTGGGATGACCCCCGTGAGCTGCCCAAAACCGTCAAGGCAATCTCCTTGCCTCCTCCCGACCGTAGGATGATCGAACTTGAAGATCAGGTTAAATTCCTCATGAGTTCCTACGAAAATCCTAAGTCTTCACACCATGTGAACAAAGCTTCCTCTTCATGTGAGCCGTTTTGTGATCTTCATAACACGCGCAATAGCACCCGATCCCCCGAACACGCTTCTGTTGACTACGCATCCTCGCGTATTAATGGAGCGGGAGGAAGATTCCCTACAACACCCGGACCTAGGAATTTCAATGAAACCCGAGAGGCATGGAAAGGAAAGCCTGATTTCTACTGGGGACAAACCAAAGAATTCACTTCTAATGATTTCTCATGGCCCCCACCTAACGGTCCTAACCAACAAAACATTGAAGGGATGTTGCAAAACCTAGCTGCATCCCAAGAAACCCAAATGGCTAAGCTCTCGGACCGCTTTAATAATCAACAAGCCGAGATGGATAGGAAAATAGACAACCTTTTGAAAGCCATAGCTAGTGATAAGAAGGTTAGTGCTATCTCAACTCCCGAACCTTCAGGCATAGAAATTAAGGATCCAAGCAAGCTAAAGTATGTCCAATTCGTCAATACCATCGCCTTAGTTGAACCTGATGAAACAAATGACGAAGATGACTATACACTTGTGGATGAGGAAATACCCGAGGAAGTAGATGAAGTAGACATTGACTATTTCAACAAATTTCCTACGGAAGAAGAACTATCTCGCCACCCTCACTTAGTGCGTGACCTCCGTCACATGTATGTTAGGAAAAGTCCTCGAATTAAGTTTGGGAACCCTTGGAATCTTAACATACCATGTGTCATAGGACACCTTTTTGTGGCAAAAGCTTACATTGATCGCAAGTCCCCAATCAACATAATGACTAGCACCTACTACAATTGGATATTGAAGAAGCCTATTCCAACTAGGCAAGACCCCAATGATCCTAATGTTAGTTGCAATTTTCTTGGTAGAGTTAAGGGATTGCCCGTTTATGTAGGTAGTTTCATGTTTCCTACGGATTTCATAATTGTGGATGATATTAGCACAGCCATAGACCCTAGCTTGTCCCATGTTATTCTAGGAAAACCTTTCATAGAAAGCACCGGAATGACCTATGACCCCTCATTAGGAGTAGTGCGATTCAAGAATAAGACCGATGACATAGCTTACCAAATGCCGTTTAAGATTGAGAAGTTTTCGTCACTCTCTAATGATGAAAAGGAACTTAAACTATCGGTCTATTATAGGAATGATGAGGATAGGGAGAAAGGTGTTGATTATGTTATGGCTAAGATTTTCGGATTCTACAAGGATTGTTTGAGCCTAGGACCGGAATACAGGACCGAATGGGGAGAGGATGAACTCTTGGAGAAGCGCATTTTAGGACACTTCTACAACATGGAATCCCCCATTAGAGGCCGTCAAGAGAACGGTGGTGAGAATACGTAGGAGCACGACTATGAGTCTAGCTACAAGACTCTTAAATAAAGAAAAGCGCTTCGTGGGAGGCAACCCATGCTTAATTGTTTGCTTGTTAGTGTCATATATCTTTTATTAATTGTCTATCCTCATGTTTAAATTTGTAAAAATGCTTTATTTTATTTTTAACTTCGTCTTAATTGCATATAAAGGTATTTTACATAAGGGATAAGTGTAGGGAGGATTACACACGTTTTCAAAAGAAACGTAAACATGAGAATAACAATTAATTAAAAGATATATATGTTTGTTTGTTCGAGTCAAATGCTTGTATCGAGTCATAATGAATGTTTTGCAGAAATTTTTCCAGATTCTAAAGATGTAAATTTTCCAGAATTTTTTCCAGAAAATCGCAGACCAGTTTTTGTCAGGATAACCTGACGGCGTCAGGATTGCAACCTGACGGCGTCAGGAAGGAGTAAAAACATCAGATTACTTTTTCTCGTTTTCTGAGCTACTTATAAATTTTTGGAATTTTCCAGGTCTTAATTTTCTTTGAAATTCTGTAAACATCCATTCCACAAGCATTATATCCTAGTTTAAATCGAGTCTTATATATATTATTACCGCCGATTTTACGCGAAGGTTTCGTTTGTTTTCTTCAAGTGTGCAGGTTTAGTTTGTCAAGAAGAAGTTACATAAGATTGGAAGGAGCTTTTCACGCAATAATTCTTCTTGAAAAGAATTTAACCACCACTTTACACGGATCCTACCGAGCTAATCAGGGGAGTATTAGTTTCTTTCGTTTTTAATTACCTTCTTTTATCATAACTTTGATACTTTCGGGGAACATTGGGGACAATGTTCAGTTTAAGTGTAGGGAGGGAAAATAAAACGGGAACTTTGAAACTATGCTTATCCTTGACTATTTGCTTTGTCCAATTGTGATTGTGTAATAAACCATGAGAAAATGTCGGTTAGGGTAATTTTGGCACCAAATTTAAAATTTTTCATAACATATAGGAGTGGGCCATTAGTCTTAACAAAAGCGTCTCATGGATAGGAAGTTATATGACTAGCACAAAAACCCTTACCACCCAAATTCCACCCAAAATGTGAGGATCGCCCTTAGATTAGTAGGAATTAAAGCATTCATCTTTAATGCTTAGAGTGTGAACCGGTAGTATATTAGATTCTAGAACTTGTTTTGTGATGCATTCCGAGATCGCAAGTGAGGCTACACTTGTGTAGTTAGGAATAACTAAATGATAAGAGGCATTAGGATAACCCTTGTTTGATACCTGTAATATAATTACTTCTTCCACATCGGTTGAGTAATTCCCCCACACCCTTTGCGTTGTACTCATCTTTAGTACACGATACCCCTAGTTAACCCCTCAGAGCCTATCCTTTTCGCGGTTCTCGTGATATTTCGGTTTTTCCGGAATATCAATGAAGAGCATTGTTTACACCCCACCCCCAAATATACACCCAAATCGCCTTAGCCTACCCCTTATGCACTCACTTTTAGTGCAAATGTTTGTTATCACCCTAAACCCTTAGTTCAATTATCTAGTTGCTTGCATAAGTTGCTAAGTCGAGTCATATCCTTTGTATACAGTTTTGGGATGATTGGGATTCATGGGAAAAGTTAAAGTTTATGAAATGACGGGAAGGGAACGTTAAATTCAAATTCCCTTTGTTTACGTAATAATGTACCCCAAGTGTTTTGATCTTTTCAAATCGGGTCAAATTAGTGTTAGAGTAATAAAAAACTCAAGTGTAGGGATATGCTTATAAATCCCTAGTATTTTGATGTTATCTTAGAGGATGGTAGAGTAAAAGTGTATGAAAAAAAAAAAAAAAAAAAAAAAAAAAAAAAAAAAAAAAAATAGAAAAAGAGAAAAGAAAAAAAATAGAGTGAAAAAAAAAAAAAAAAAAAAAGAAAAAAAAAAGAAAAAAAAATAATAATAATACATACGGGTTACCATCCTACATCTATCCTTTAAATTTATGTTTGTTTATTTCAGTTATCTAGAGTTTAGAGTGTCGAGTCTTGGCTTAGCAACGCCATTCTTCATATGCAGTTAACATAAAGATTTTTGACTTGCCACCACTAAATAGCCTATCCCACCAAACCCTTGTTTCCTTACCGTAAGCCTAACGTTACAACCCTTTAAAAGACCTCTTTGATAGTCTTTCCTAGGTGCTTACGCCAAAGCGATAGAGGTTTGATCTATTCTCAAGCCTATGGTAATCTATGTACTAGGACCGGTTAATGAGTGTTTATCTTCCATTTCCTATATTGTTATATTTCATTTATACACCTGAGAGAGATGTGAGTATCCAAACACCCCATGTGAGGTGCTAGTATGTAATTTCCGTGCTTGTTATGACTTTTGCGGGGCTTATATGTGTTGTGGACCGTTTTGAATTAATGCTGAATGACCCCTAACTTATAAATTAATTGGCTAAAAGCACATTTGCTTGAGGACAAGCAAAAAACAAGTGTAGGGATATTTGATAAGGTTTTAAAAGGTACCATTTTGAGGGGTCATTTAAGTCCTTATTTGATCACTTTTGTATCCATTATTGCTTAATATCGTTCCTTTTCACTTTTTAGGTCTCGTGAAGGCAAAATGCTGGAATGGCACTTATTTGGACGAAAAGGCGCGAATATATGAAGAAATTGGCCAAAG
Source organism: Chrysanthemum seticuspe (assembly GCA_019973895.1). Classification (NCBI taxonomy): domain Eukaryota; kingdom Viridiplantae; phylum Streptophyta; class Magnoliopsida; order Asterales; family Asteraceae; genus Chrysanthemum; species Chrysanthemum seticuspe. The sequence goes on along the minus strand of BPTQ01000003.1, from coordinate 214,870,322 downwards.
TCGAAATCGAGACACTCACAGTCGCTGAATGTAGAAGGCGACGGCGTCAGGAGCTATTTGCGACGCCGTCGGAGAATTATTGTGACGGGTCAGAACTCAAAACTCGTGTTTTCAAGGGACGGCGTCTAGTTGTGAAAGAGTAGGCTGTCGCTACTCAGACGGCCTAGATGCGATCCAGACGACGTCAGAAGCTGAAGAGGACGGCGTCACGGACATAAGGTGACGCCGTCGCAAGGTTAACGTGGCCAAGACGAAACCCTAATGGCGGCGACACGACGGCGTCACTAAACATAAGGTGACGCCGTCGCAATTGTAATCTTATATATAGAATCCGAATTTTTCAGTCTTTGTGTGGAGAGTCTTTGGAGTAAAAACCTAAAACCGAACCTAAGGTGTCTTGTACAGTATTTTAGGGTTTTTAACCCTATCTTACACCAAGATAAGTCTTTGCTTCATTAATTCAATTATGTCTTTGATTATTTGTGTGTATGCTTGCATGTTCTCCATGTCCGGCTAATTTATTTGTGTGTTTGCTTAGGAAGTATGAAACTTAATTATTGAATATTGATTGGTTGTTTCTTAACTTAGTTGATTAATGATCTAGTAATGCGATAGGTCATTCGTTGTGTACTTAATGCTTGATTCATCTTTGTGAACCTTAGAGTATGATTACCTGAGTGATTGTAGGCTAAACCATCCGAAGAGCGCCTTAGAGTAGGAGTCTATAATCTCTAAGTGGATTTGTAGACAAGACCCTTTGGTAAGTTCAAAGAGTTAGGGAGAAACGCATACCCTACAACTTTAGAAACACAACACAACTAGGAATAAGACGTGACACTCAACCATCAATAGGAGATAATTAAGGAGTAATACAAACTAAGTAAACACATCTTTAAACTATCATACGAGCACACATTAATTAGACATAGACTCCCACAACCTTAGTTTAGATAATTAGATAATAGTAGAGTAATCGGTAGAAATACCAACCCCCCAAATCCAATACCCGAGATTCGTACCTTTCCATTTTCATAAAATATAAAAAGATAAAAAATAATCTTCCTCAACCTTAACCTTAGCGTAGTAACTCCCTACTAGCATTCCTATTCCCCTAGAGAACGATATCAATACCCGTGGCTTACCCTAATTACTACACTACAACGATTAGGTTCACTGCCTAGGGTGTTATAAAACTTGCTCGAAGAAAAGGAAGTTCCTTTGACCCCGAACGACGCGTGTAGCGTTATCAGCCGTCAGCCTTTAGGACCAGCAATTCCGCTGAGCCATCGCGTGCACTTTTTGATCAAGTCTTCATAGAGGGAAGGCGTCGCCCTTTGGTTGGGACGCCGTCAGGTGTGATGAATAGGCTTGGAGTGTCTTCGATCTTGACTTTGCCATTTTCTTCATGTTTTTGCTGCTTTTCGTCTAAATATGCTTCATTCCAGCATTTTGTTTCCAAAAGACCTAAAAAGTGAAAAGGAACGATTTTAAGCAGTAACGGATATAAAATATGTCGATTTAGGGCTTAAATGACCCCTTAAAAGCATATGTTTTAAATCTTTATTAAATTTCCCTACACTTGGTATTTGCTTATCCTCAAGCAAATATGTTTTTGGCCAATCAATTTATAAGTTAGGGGGCATGAAGCATTGGTTTAAAATAGTTTACAACAAATAAAAGTGCCACAATATTTATAACAAGCACGGAAATTATACACTAGCACCTCACAATTGGTGTTTGGATTCTCTTATCTCTCGGGTTTATATGAAATATAATATGAATGGAAATGGAAGATAAACACTCATTACCTGGCATAGTACATAGATTACCATAAGCTTGAGAATAGATCAAACCTCGACCGCTTTGGCGTAAGCACATAGGAATAACTATCTAAGAGGTCTTTACAAGAGTTGTAACGTTAGGCTTAGGGTAGGGAAGTAAAGGGTTTTGTTGGAAGTGAGATATTTAGTGGTGGTAAGTCAAAAATATTATGTTACAAGCATGTAAAGCGTGGCGTTGCTAAGCCAAGACTCGACTCACTAACACTAGATAACTTGAAAAAAAACATAAAATATAAGAGATTTATAGGAGCATCCCTACACTTGAGTTTTTATTTCTCTAACACTAATTGACCCGATTTGAAAAGATCAAAACACTTGGAGTATTTACTTACGTAGACAAAGGGAAATTGAATTTATTGTTCTTTCCCGTTACCCCATAAAATATTACTTTTACCCATGAGTCACAATCGTCCCAAAGTTGTGTACAAAAGATATGACTCAACTTAGCAACCATGCAAATAATTAGATAATTGAACTAAGGGTTTAGTAGTGATAACAATAATGCACTAAAGATGAGTGATACAAGGTAGGCTAAGGCGATTTGGGTGTACATTTAGGGGTGGATTGTAAACAATGCTCTTCATTGATATTCCAGAAAACCGAAACATCACGAGAACCGCGCAAAGGATAGGCTCTGAGGGGTTAACTAGGGGTATCGTGTACTAAAGATGAGTACATCGCAAGGGTGTGGGGAAAAGTACTCAACCGATGTGGAAGAGGTAATTTATATTACATGTTTCAAACAAGGGTTATCCTAATGCCTCTTATCATTTATTTAATCCTAACTACATGAGTGTATTCTCACTAGAGATCTCGGAATGCATCACAAAACAAGTTCTAGAATCTATTATACTACCGGTATACTCACTAAGCATTAAAGATGAATGCTTTTATTTCTAAAGATCTAGGGGCGAACCTCACATTTTTGGGGTGGAATTTGAGTGGTAAACAATTTTTTTGTGCAAGTCATATAATTCCTATCCATGAGACGCTTTATTAAGACTAAAGTTTAGCTCGTAAATGTCATAAAAAATTTTAAATTTGGTGCTAAAATTGCCCTAAAAAATATTTCTCATAGTTTATTACACAAATTACTAAGGACAAGACAAATGATCAAGTGAGTGAATAGTTTCTAAGTTCCCGTTTTATTCTCCCTCCCTACACTTAAACTGAACATTGTCCCCAATGTTCTTCAAAAGCATCAAAGTTATGATAAAGGAAGGTAAGTGAGGAAAAGAAACTAATACTCCCTGATTAGCTCGGTAGGATATGTGTGAAGTTGCGGTTAAATCTTCTTCCAAAAAGAATGCATAAGTAATAAGCTTCATCCAATATGTGTTTCTTCTTCTAGTCCAATATAACCTGCATACTCATAAGAAAACAAAAAAACTTTCACGTAAAATCGACGGTAAAACTATATATGACACACAACTACACTAGAAAGCAAGTAAGATATAATGCTTGTGGATTGGATGTTTGCAGTTTTTCTGGAAAAGTAAGACCTGGGAATTTCCAAAAATTTACAAGTTGCACAGAAAACGAAAACTAAACATTCTTTTTCTACATAGTCTGACGTCGTCAGGCTTTAATCCTGACGCCATCAGGTTGTCCTGACAAAAACTGGTATGCTGCTTTTTTCTGGAAAAATTACATCATTAAAACCTAAAAAAATTCCTGCAAAACATCTATTATGACTCGATACAAGCATTTGACTCTAACAAACACACATATATATATCAATTTCAATAGTTGTAATTCTCATGTTCATGTTCTTAAAAACTTATGTGATCTTCCCTACACTTATCTTTTTGTAAAATACCTTTATATGCAATTAAGACGAAGTTAAAGACAAAATAAAGCATTTTCACAAAGTCTAACATGAGAATAAACAACAATGAGAAAGATATAAAAACACACAAATTGAAAAACAAAACAAGCAAATAATTAAGCATGGGTTGCCTCCTACGAAGCGCTTTTCTTTATTTATGAGTCTTGTAGCTAGACTCGAAGTCGTGCTCCTACGTGACTTCCTTATCGTCATCTTCTTCATTCACTAGGTTTTTATCACAAGGTTGTACACGTCGTATGTTTTCCGTGAACTCCCTCCCATCGATGTCAAATAGCACAATGGTTCCACTTCTTATGTTTGCCTCTTTTACCGTATAGGGGCCACACCATTTTGACCTATTCCTTCCTCTGAAGGCTCTTAATCTTGAATTATACAAAAGCACCTTGTCTCCTTCCACGAACTCTTTAGGGCTCTTTTGGTGAAGTTTTTCCATGGTGTATTTGTGCCCTATGATTTGTTTATCACGTTTCCATTTTTCTAATTCTATCTCCGTACTCATGCACTCTCTGATCTTTTCTTCCCATTCAACGATTTTCCTCTTAACTGCACTATTGGAGACTCGTGAATTCTTATCATTTTTTTTCTTTTCCTTAATCTTTAAAGGATATCTTGGAGCAATAGGTATCCTAACTTTGCTTTTGCCACTTTTAAGTATCATAACACCCTTACCACATTTGATTGTTGCCTTGGCGGTGGCCAGGAAAGGTGTTCCAAGGATTAAGGGCATGTGTTCATCTTCCTCAATGTCTACAATTGCAAAATCCACCAGATAGATACTACTTGCAACCTCAATTAACACATCCTTCGCTATTCCTACGGGATAAACATATGAATGGTTTGCTAACGAAAGTCTAAGATTGGTCTTAGTTGGTTTCTCCTTAGTCAACTTATTATAGACTGATAGCGGCATTATACTTACATCGGATCCCTGATCGGCAAAGGCTTTTATATTCTCTAAGTCACCAATGTTACATGGTATTATGAAGTTCCCATAAATCTCTTGCTTCTTAGCCACTGGTTTCTTAAGAATTGCTTCGTACAAAGGTCCCATAGGCATAGTGTCATATTCTTCCTCCTTTATTTCACCTAAGAAGGTTTTCCTAAGAGCATCATTATACCTAAAGTTGTTCACTTGGTTAACAATGGTTTTCTTATTGATCTCATGCTTAAGGTATTTCCCTACGGTTTTAGGTTTATCTAATTTCTTAGCCTTATCTTCATCCTTACTATTCGAGTGGTTCTCGTTAGTCTCAATATCCTTTTCCTCAACTACCCAATCCTTATCAGGAACAATGAAAATGGCGTTAACAAACAAAGTGGGGGCAGCGCGGTCATCATTCCTCACTAGCACCTTCTCGGGAACCTTCGTCTTAGTGTACTCCTTCACTAAGTTCATCATCTCCGCAATATTCGCCTGTATTACTTCCCTCTGCCTATAAACCTCTTCCTCAAATTTAGCTAATCTCTCCGAGTGAGCCGCCATGTATTCTCTCATTTGTGTTTTGAAGCTTGATGAGAGTGGGATTGGAGAGGTAGAACGGAAGCATCTTAGGGAATTGAGGTTTTGTTCACGGCTAGGTGATTCAGAGAGGGGTGTTGGGCTGTTGGCTGAGTTAGTGAAACTAACCGTTGCTCGATGGACTGGTCCAAGTGCTTTTTTTGCCTTTCAACTAGATAGTCGATCATTTTTCAAGAGCGCAAACTTGCTCTTCAATGATGTTGGAAGGCCTACGAGGTATTGATATGGCATTTACCATGCTTTTAGGAATTTCATAAGATTTACTCCAATCTTTGAAGCTTTGACCTGCGAGCTCTTCAATGATATCCCATGATTCTTCCGCGTTGAGATTGCTGAGCCTTCCACCGGCCGCTCGGTTAATGGATCGCTTGGTGAGGAAATTGGCATAATCGTAAAATATTTGGACTTGAAGCCAAATATCGATGCCGTGATGAGGGACTTTATGGCGCAAGTCCTTGAATCGAGTCCACGCCTCGTAGAGAGTTTTGCCTTGACGTTGTTGGAACATCAAGATGTCATTCCTTAGCTTGGTAGTTCTCCCCAGTGAGAAAAATTAGGCGAGGAAACGAGTGGTGAGATCATCCCAACTTGAAATGGATCCGGCGGGAAGTCGCTCAAGCCAATTACTAGCTTGGTCCCGTAGAGAGAATTGGAAGAGACGCAAGCGCGTGGTCTCCCGTTTGGTAGCATCAAGATCGATAGAGTCAACGATTTTTAGGAAGTCCTTGAGATGCTGATTAGGATCTTCGGAACGAAGTCCATGGAATGCACAACTGTTTTGCACCAACCGGATGGTGTCGGATCGCAGGGCCGTAGTTTGAGCTTGAATTGGGAGCTCGATGGTGTTCATATAGCCTTCATGGCTCGGTTTAGAGTATTCACCAAGAGTATGGCCTCTTGGCGGGTCAAGTGGTGGTGGATTGAGTGGAAGTGGTTGATGTGGTGGTGGATTATCTGGTGGGTTGTTGTTGGGTGGGTTATCACCTTCCATGATGAAAAGTGATGAGGCTACAAAAAAAATCATGAAGAAGGGGGATAGACTACAAGGAAGCTAATGAAAAAGAAAAAATCTCACTTGCTAGGAATCAAGAGAGGGAACCTAAACGAGATAGAAATATAACTAGCTATTCTATTCTCCGGCAGCGGCGCCAAAAACTTGAGAGCAGGGTTCGGGGTCGAGAAAACCTCCTTTTCTGCGAGCAAGCTTTTAAACCCTCTAGGCAGTGAACCTAATCGTTGTAGTGTAGCATGGGGTAAGCCTCGGGGATTGATTTCGTTCTCTAGGGGAATAGGAATGCTAGAAAGAGATATATGACGAGAAGGTGGGGTTGAGGATGATTCTTTTTATTCTTTTTTTTATGTTTTTTTAGAAAGTAAAGGTAAAATCTCGGGGTATATGATTGGAGGGGTGGTACTTCTACCGATTTCACTACTTTAACCAATTATCTAATTACTACGGATAGTTTATGCTAATTGAGGTGTGCTCGTATGGTGATTTAAAGATGTGTTCACTTAGATACTATTACTCCATAGTTATCTTTTATTGGTCGGTTGAATTGTCACTTCCTTTATCTTAACGCGTTGTATTCCTATTAGTCGTAGAGGGTGCTTGTTCCCTAGTTCTATGAATCGTATCTTTCCTATAGAATACACGGGATCGGCAAGTGTCATACTATCTTCCCCGAATACCCTATTGTCATAGAGTACAACTCACGCAATAAACACAACGATAGCCTAGGTGCACTCCTATGGCTTTTATCATAAAAGACAAGATACAACCTAACAACAATCAATAACCAGGTTTCATAGATCTAAGCAAACACACAAGTAATTTAGCTAGACATGTTAAACAAGCAAGCATACACACAATCAATTGAACATGGGGTAGACATAATGATAAATTAGAATAACAAACTTATCTTGATGTGTAAAATATGGTATGGGACCCTAGAATACTGTCCAAGTCGGACTACAACTGAGTTAGGGTTTGCTCTCCAAAATTCTACCTCCAAAAATACAGAAAAATCGAATTCTATATATAGATTTACAATCGCGACGGCGTCACCTTTTGCTAGTGACGCCGTCAGGTCGCCGTCATTAGGGTTTCGTCTGGGCCAAGTCATCTTTGGGACGGCGTCACTTGAGAAGTGTGACGTCGGCAGTCTTCATCCAGGACGTCGTCTGAATCTTGGATCTTGGGCGTCTGGTGTGAAAAGTGTGAGTGACGCCTTTCAGAAATAAGGCGTGACACCGTCAGTCTTTAGGACCAGAAATTCCGCTGAGCCGTCGCGTGCACTTTTTGATCAAGTCTTCATAGAGGGACGGCGTCGCCCTTTGGTTGGGACGCCGTCAGGTGTGATGAACAGGCTTGGAGTGTCTTCGATCTTGACTTTGCCATTTTCTTTATGTTTTTGCTCCTTTTCATCCGAATATGTTTCATTCCAGCATTTTGCTTCCAAAAGACCTGAAAAGTGAAAAGAAACGATTTTTAAGCAGTAACGGATATAAAATATGTCGATTTAGGGCTTAAATGACCCCTTAAAAGCTTACGTTTTAAATTCTCATCACCTATCAACAAAGGTTCCTACCCGACGTCAAAGGCCAACCCTTTGGGGAGTCGAGGGTCTTAAGCAACCTAAGTCAAGTCATTAAGTACCCTACATGTAAGATTCAAAATGATGAGTGCCCGGGCGCTAGCACCTTAGACACTCATCCCTAACTTTTTAAGTTCGTCCATCCGAACGGTGATATTTTGGTCAATTCACACAAGAGGGGAAAGGTAGTCAGTTCAATCCCTTCTCTACCTACTTACTTAGGGTAAGTTGGTCAGTTCTTCTAAGCAACTAGATACGATCGCACTTCAAAACTACCGAAGCTAGAGTAACTACCATCGAACTATGCATGCATACACTAGAAACAATTTATGGAAGCATGAAAACACAAACAATACAATCAAGGAATCATAACTAGGCTAGCACCAAAGGGTGATTAGTCAAACATATAATAAATTATACCAACAAAAATGAATAAAACATTAATTGAATTGAACATATTGTTTGATACAAATTACTTGATGTCGAGCTAATAATGATGATGATTGCAAGTGAATTCTTCTTTGAAGGATGGCTTGGAACTACCGGAAATTGCCTTGGAATGGTGCCCTAATCGACCCCTAGGAGAGGGGTGAAGAGAGATACTTCAAAATGCAGATTTAGGGCTGTATTTATAGGCCCCGACAAGGTTACGGCGTAACCTTAAGTGTAAGTTACGCCGTAACCTCAGTTATGGCGTAACTAAAGATTGAGTTACTTCGTAACTATAGTTATGGCGTAACTAAAGTTTTAATTACTCCGTAACTTTAGTTATGGCCTAACTGAGTTTTAAGGTTATGGTATAACCTCTTCAGCTTTTCATAATAACAATATTGCAACTTAAGCCCTTGAGTTCCTTCATTCCATAGATGGAGACCAACACATAAATGTGTTAATTGAGCACCGAACTTCGTATGTAGTAATATTACGGCGTAACTAAACCACCGGGTTACGCCGTAATTCTTCGTCCGTGTATAAGAGTTGGTTACGCCGTATCCTTGTCGATACGTATTTACGCCATAACACTATTAACGAGTTACGGCTAATCTTCACGAATAATTCACAAGCCCTCATAGTGTGGGTTACGTCGTAGTCCATCGTGCCGATTACGCCGTAACCTTCTTCTGAATATATTTCTTGGCCCTTTCTCATATCTTTTTCGCTCCAACGCCTCATTTATCCTGAATTGTAAATATGAACGAATATAAACGAATTAAGTACAAATGAGGCAATAAACACGGGAATTTGATATGTAAAATATCAGGTAATTTGATGTTATCAGGCGGTAGTGAGGCGGTTGAGTAGGGCCTAGCGATTAATCGGTTAGGCGGGGATTAATCGAGGATTAATCGGATTGGAATATTTATGCACAAAATTGTAATTTTAGATATTATATTATATTATATGTATGAGATAAGCATAGTGCATCAAAGTTCAAATATTCCAGGTGTTCAAATATAAACATAATACATAATTCTTCAAAGTTCAAAGTCAAACATAGATATTACTCTGTTTGTTGACCATTTTTAAGCGACCTTTGACTGATTAATCAGTTTGTTGACTGATCTTTAAGCGATTTTGTCCGATTTTTATGCGATTTTGTTGACCGATTTTTGGGCGATTTTGTTTGATTAATCCGAATAGACAGATTTTGTTCGATTTTGTCCGATTAATTGGTTTGTTGATCGATTTTTAAGCGATCTTTGACCAAACCGATTAAATAGGCCGATTATGATAAATCAAGGCGCTTAGTGAGCGATCAGCGATTATGCGGGGATTAATCGGCCGCCTGGGCCGATTTTTACAACAGATATCATATATATTGATGACCATTGTAAACAGAAAATGCTCTGGCTCATCAAGCATGTGTTCTACGGTCTGATCTGGAAAAATCACTCAAGGACAATGAATCATTGTTTATGAATATTGGTATGCATCATATCTTCTAAGTGGTGTTCAGGATTGTGTTTGTAAAACACATTTGCATTTGAGTACTGCATTTGCTCACTAAAGGAGTGTCTTTGTTGCTTTCGACTGATGTTGTCATTGCTGAAAAGTTTGCTCCTGATGCCAGCAACAAGGTTAGTTTTTTACATGATGGATTTAGTGTTGCTCATGAACTTCAAAGAAAATGTGCTAAGTATTTACTACTGCTAGTACACAAGTTACTACTGCTAGTGAAAGTTAGTACTGCTAGTACAAACTTAATATTGCTCAAAGATTAAGATTGCTTGAAGTTAATACTGCTAGTGTATTAGTTACAACTGTTAGTTATAATTTAGTACTGTTGGTTCATATAGTTATTAGTTAGTACTGCTTCATATTTAATTCAGTGTTTGATACACGCGCCTTTGTTTCCTACAAGGCAATACCACCAAGTACCATACACATGATTGGTGAGAACAAAACTGCACCTAAATTACAAACAAAGCGGAAAAACATTTACGTCTCTAGTGATGCCATGCAAAGGCAAGCTAAGAAGAAGAGTCAGAAGTCCTTAAATTATTGAGAATTTTATTATGTACGACATTACAATTTTTTATTTGGTTCAGTTAAATACATTCCAATTTTATTGTATTTGAATTTGTTTTGGTATATATATATATATTGATTTCTTAAATGTGACTAAAAGATGCACATAGTCACACTTATTAACACTTTTGGTCACTATTTGGTTAATTCGTTGTGTGACTAAATATTACAAAACAACACACAAACATAAAATTCATGTGGCTATTGATGATCAATAGTCATACAAAATACACATTTGTTCACTTTAAACAGCATATGGTCACACTTATTAACACTTTTGGCAACTTTTTGCTTAATTGTATGTGACTAAATACACCCAAAAAATATATTTTGTGTGACTAAATATTACAAAAGGCCACACAAACATAAAATTCATGTGGCCATTGGATGATCAATAGTCACACAAAATACACATTTCTTCACTTTAAATAGCATATGGTCACACTTATTAACACTTTTTTTACCACTTTTTGCTTAATTATATATGACTAAGTACCCAAAACAAACATGTTTTGTGTGACTAAATATTAAAAAAGGCCACACAAACATAAAATTCAGGTAGCCATTGGATGAACAATAGTCACACAAAATACACATTTCTTCACTTTAAACAGCATATGGTCACACTTATTAACACTTTTGGCCACTTTTTGCTTAATTGTGTGTGACTAAATACCTAAAACAAACATGCTTTGTGTGACTAAATATTACAAATGGCCACACAAACATAAAATTCAAGTGGCCATTGGATGAACAATATTCTTCACTTTAAACACTATATTGGTCACACTTAGTAACACTTTTGGGTACTTTGTTTTAAATTGTATGTGACTAACTCCAAAAAAACAACACCCATTGTGTGACTAAATCATCACAAACGGCACATTTATTATATACTCAATTGGCCACAGGACGGGAAATAGTCACACATAATACACATTTAGTGGAATAAATCATCTCAAATGTCACATATATTATATATTTATGTGGCCAAAAGACAAACAATAGTTACTCTAAAAAAACCATTCGTGTGACTATAAATGTTTACGGTCACTAATATTGATTAATCCAACAAAACTTGTGCTTAATTTGTCACACATATTCAGGTTTTGGTCACTCTTTTCAATGAAAAAGGCCACGAACTCAATAATGTCACCATATGCCACCTACGGTGGCACGATCTTTGGTGACACACACCAAAAAAACGTGTGTGACTATATGCATATCGTCACACATTTTTGGACTAACGAGTACCAGTTTTTGTACCAGTGAATGGCCAGCTACTATATGACTATACATGCATGTGTTTTAACTTATTTAAAATGACAGTTCATGCATTGATTATGAATATGTGGAGGAGTGTAAAATGCTTATGGATGATGAATACATTGAGTCAATAGTTGACCAAATTATCCCTCACAAGTATTTGAAACATAAAAAACAGCCTAAGTCAAATCGCTGATAAAATCAGAGAGCTAGTTCACTCTCTGATACATCAAAATGTAAACCATGAGCAAGTTTACTCCCTGACAAGGATCAGCACAGCTGATCACAATCAGTTATCAAGAAGACTCACTAAGGTATAACCTCAAGCGAGCAACCCTAGGAGATAAAGTCAGACCACTTGATAACATACTCAACCATTGATCTGCATCAGCGGTTCTAACAAATGAACTCACTGAGTATCTCCACATATCAGAGCAAAACAACATATATGATATGTTGTATACTCCTTGTATATACAGTCAAGCTTCAAGGAAGTCAAAGACCAAACTGAAGAAATACTTTGTAACATGATGGGAATCAGCAAGCAAAGTACAAAGGAGTTTACAAACAATCAGAGTCTTGGGGAACTGGCAAATGTCACTAGGACTCTGATAAAGACTTATCCAATTAAATCATCCTGGCCTGGCTATTTACTACTGATCAGATATATTTGGCGGATACCCTCAGCGAAATTTATATCCACTAAATATGAAGAAGGATCTGGCTGAAGTTCTTAGACACACTTAGGCGGGAGTAATTTGAGAAAGCAAAAGCGGAAAAACCCTTGGAAAGATAAGAACTCATCGATATAAGGGAAAGTAACTTGCATGTACAAATAGTTGTCAGCACAGTAAGGCCAACCCTAGCCACATAAAGGCACGTGCACCAAACTACTAGTTTGCAAATTACTATTGTCTCGTAACTACTAACGTTTCTCCCCTAGTATATAAAGGGAAGGTGGTAGAAGTGATAAGCAATCGATTCTAACACTAGAAAAATAATACACTCGTATTATTATAGGTAGAATCTTGCTCTTCACACTGAAGAGTCTTTCATTTGTCATTAACTAGGGATATTATTTCGCAACTATCCCTCGTAAGTCTTCACCTTCATTTCTAGTAAGATTTATAAAAAGAGTAAATTACATGGTTCGTCCCTGTGGTTTAGGCCAAATCCCTGATTGAGTCCCTATTATTTTTTTTCTTGCATGATTGGTCCTTATCGTGAAACTATGGAACATCATTGGTCCTTATCGCTGGCGATAAGGACCAATGATGTTACATACTTTAACGAAAGAATTTACATCATTTTTCCTTATCGCTAGCAATAAGGACCAATGATGTTACATAGTTTTAAGATAAGGACGAATCATGCAAGAAACAAATATTAAGGATTCAATCAGGGATTTGGCCTAAATTATAGGGACGAACCATGTAATTTACTCTTTATAAAATTTGTAATGTACAAGTGAGTATTATTAGCACTAGCAGGTCAAGATTGAGTAAATTAAACATGTTCTCATTTCTAATATACATCAGTAATATTTACATGCTCAAACTGTTGTTCATACGTCTCATGGTTTTGCTCAAACATATCTGACCAAAAAGGAAATATTTAGAAATTGTATTACTAGATTAAATGAACAATGTATTTTATAAAATTAAATAGAAAATAAACACATGAAAGTTGAATGCTAAATGGGCTTATATTGCTACGGGTCAACGAGCCTTTTTAAACTAATACCCTTTCTAAAACGCATTATTTTGCGGTTGTAAAAATTGAGAGTTTGTCAAATATAAACTAAAATTGAAAAAACAAACAGAATGCAAACGAGGCCAGCTGCAATGCCATTAGAAGTTAAAATGAGATGCAAACATAAGCAGATTCAACATATATAAACATATGAAGCAGATGCTGAATAAGAGCATATTTAGACAGATTCATGCAGATGCATATAAAAGAAGATGAAGACCAGATTCTGACAAAACCAATAAAGAGTAGATTCAGACACATGCATACGGAACTGGATAAAGAGCATATAATGAAATATGCTGATAAAGAGCATATTCAAACAAATGCACACGGATGGAGAGTCATATCATATGGAAGTGGAACCAAATGTGAGAGGTGGAATCAAAGCATAACAAGACAAAGATACGTAGTTGAATGAGAGTAGAAAAAATGGAGCCACAAGCAGGAATTTTTTCTCAGTTTATGCTTGATTTCAAAATCCTTTCCCAACATATGCTTCTTTATTAAATATTTGAAAAAACTAAATGGGTCTTTCTTCTCTTATTTTCTCTCATTGTCTTGTATTGACATTTGACAAATATTATTTCTTGACATTTGACAAATATTTTATTAATGTTTAGTTTACTCAGGTATTTCATCTAGTTATAATTGTTTTAACGTCATGTATACTCAAAGTCATCTACCTTCCATATTAACCATATATGCATTTGTAGAAGCGAATGGTGTCATATTAGAAGGATTGTAGCTGTTGAATTTCTTTCTTAAATATAATAATCACGGTTGAAACATTGGAGTGGCGGGATAACAAAGGGCCTCATTGTAATAGCCCGGTTCAAGCATATACTGTTAGACGATATGTATTAGGCTTTTTGTATTTAGGCCCGTATGTATTAGGCCCATATGTATCTTATATATACTCATATTATGTACCGAATATTAACAAGAGAGATACACAGAAGATTATACTAGGGGTGTCCAAAAAAACCAAGGAACCAAAAGAACCGAGGAACCGTACCGGTACCGACCGGGAACGGGACCGTATATTAGAACCATGGTACGGTTCTTGGTTCCTAAAATTCTAAAATTTCGGTTCTCGGGACGGTTCGGGTCGAAACCGTCCGGTTCCAGTACTTTCCCGAAAGAACCGACTTTTATAAAAATATGTAATTTTATAAGGTTTGTTTGGGATATTGTGTACATACAAGTATGCAGACTTTTAATAAAATAGAAAAAACCCTACCTAAACCCATAAACCTTAACCATTAATCCATTGATTCGATTCAAAGATTCAAACATCATTCATCAATATTAAAGTAAGTTTTTTCTAAACTGGAATATCAAGCATGCGCATAGCCGCATATCGAAAAATTATGTGTTGCTTAGTAACAACTAACAAGAAGTTGTAATTAACTATTGGTATTTATTGTTCATTAAATTTAATGATAAAAGTCAAGAAACAATTAACGATTATGACATCACTGCATGATATATTGTCACCATATAAGTTATTGTAAGCTAGTCACCATGATTGATATATAAAATTCACAATGATTTTGCAATTATTTTCGTGGATAATGAGTTTGCGATTACCGGATATATATTTTTTTGTTTGTTTGTAAGTCAAGTTGTGGAATACTATTAAGGTTGTCAACTTATTTCGAATTTCTACGAACCGAGTACCATAAATTCACATCCATCCAAACATATTTTTTTAACACTTTGGTACTCATGGGAATTACCGAAAATTCCCGTACCGGAACCGAACCGAAAAACTTGGGACGGTTCTTGGTTCCACTTTTTCCTTATTTTCGGTTCTCGGTTCTTTCGGTTCGGTTCCGGTTCGGGACGGTTCTAGTACCATGGACACCCCTAGATTATACCGATCATTATATTATCTTACATGGTATCAAGAGTTCCCAACCGATCCTAACAAACACAGCTTCCGCCTTCTCTTCTCGTTCACAGCTTTGGTGTCTCGACTAAGTTTAGTCGACAGTTTGGTTTGGCTAAGTTTAGCCCTTTTTTTTCAGTTTGGTCGACGGTTTCGTCGACAGTTTGGTTGGTCGACTGTTTAGTTGACAGATTGGTTTGCCTAGTTTGGTTCACAGTTTGGTTTTTATTCACCTAAGTTTAGTAGACGTTTTTCTTTTTTGTTTAGTTGACAAGTTTGGTTTTTATTCAGCAAGTTTGGCTTTTATTTGAGTGCTTGGTTTGACAAGTTTGGTACGACCTGATTGGTTTTTTATTCGACAAGTTTGGTTTTTATTTGACTGATTTGGTACGACAAACATGACAAACGACACCCCACCTCCCACACCGGCACTTACCCTATCGGACAAACTCATGGCTATGAAACATTTAACCACGTTTGTTCCCGAAAAACTGGACGTTGATGCGATGAATTACTCATCGTGGATGTATTATTTTTCCCATCTTTGTCATGACTATGGGATTTTGGATCATCTTGTTGATCCGGTTGCTTCTTCATCCACTACGCCTCCTACGGATCTAACACCTAAGGATGCGGAATGAACCAAGATTGACTTCATCATCCGGTCTTGGATATTCTCCACACTTGCTCCATCACTAAGAACACGTCTGGTTGCTCTTAACCCTAAAACTGCAAAAGCTGCATGGACACATCTTGCGGCTATTTTTCAAGACAACAAGCGCCCGCGTGCTATGGCTTTGAAAGCTGAACTTTGCAACTTGAAGCTTGGGGCTTTATCTATTGATGGGTATTTTCAAAAGATTGAATCTATTGTTTCGGTTCTTAATGGTCTTGGTTCCCCTCTTAGCAATGATGATGTTGTTACTTTTGCGCTTAGGGCTTACCTTCCACATATGAGACCATCTCAACCGTTATAGTTAGTCGGGAACCCTTTCCCGATCTCCAAACGGTTAGATCCTTGTTAACTACTCATGAGATGCGCCTAAAGTCTAAGGTTCCAGACCCTCTTGTCGATGCTACCTCCGCTTCTCCAATGGTTTTAGTGGCGAAAACCAACGCTACGCCTCGGCGTGGTACTTCTTTGGAAAAAGTAAACAATCCGTGTTGGAGTTTTGCTAAAGGTTCGTGTAGGTTTGGTGATGCTTGTAAGTATCTTCATAATGGTGTTCATGGCAAGTCAACTTTGCTTCCTCGTACCTCGGGCTCGGCTTCCGGTGTCTCGAGTTTGGCACGCTCGGATTTGGATATGTTGCAAACTTTGTTGGCTAAGTTTGGTTTAAATGCTACTAATTGTTTCACCTCTACAGCTCCTGTTGCCTACACTCTTTCTAACCCTTGTGTCACCCCCTTTGGATCAGCCCAATCTTCGCAGCCCATAGGCTCACAGGGGGTTCAGCAGCAGTTTTTGCCTAGTTCACTTGGGGTGTCATCGTTTGGCTTGACTGGGTTCTTCCCACAGGGGGTTCAGCAGCAGCAGCTAGGGGGGTCGTTCCCTGGTCAGTTCGCGACAGGGGTTCATCTACAGCATGGACCCTCCGTGCCACTAGTTCAGTTTGCGACAGGGGTTCCCCACCAGCTAGGGGGTCGTTTCCAGGGGTTCAGTTGGGCCAGTTCATGCCAGGGGTTCAACAGCCACAAAGTGTTCCTTTTCATCCGAGTCAATTGATCACGTCCGGTTCTCCAGGTTCGGGTCAAGCTACCGTTTTGCCGCATGCATTTACTACCAATACTCTTCAGGATCCAGCCACCGGCAATTGGAACATGGATACAGGTGCGACATCTCATCTTAATGATTCTGTACATTGTCTTAGTGATATTCTTAATATGTGCATTTACCCGTCTGTTGCAGTTGGTGACGGGCGTTTTATTCCCGTTACTAACTCTGGGCATAGTGTTCTGTCTACCCCTTTTCGTCCACTTCGTTTAAATAATGTCTTAATCACTCCCAATATTGTCAAAAACTTAATTTCCGTTCGTCAGTTTGTCCGTGATAATCTTGTACTGTTAAGTTTGACCCTTTTGGTTTTTCTGTGAAGGACTTCCTAACTCGACAGGTGCTCCTCCGCTGTGATAGCACGGGTGATCTCTATCCTGTTACGAAGCCCTCCACTATACCTCAAGCTTTTCTTACCAGTCAATATACGTGGCATCAACGACTTGGACATCCAGGAAGTGAAGTGTTACGTCGTCTTGTGTCTAGTGATTCTATTTCTTGTAATAAAGAGAAGCTTCCCGTTCTTTGTCATGCTTGTCAGCTTGGCAAATATGTGAAGCTTCCATTTGTTAGTTCGTCTAGTTCTGTTACTTCCTGTTTTGATATTGTTCACTCGGATTTGTGGACATCCCCAATTCCGAGTCTTTCTGGTTTCAAGTATTATGTTTTATTTTTGGATCATTATTCTCAGTATGTTTGGGTTTATCCGTTAATCAATAAATCTGATGTTTTGTCTAAATTTCAGTTGTTTCGTAGTTATGTTCGTACTCAGTTTAAGTGTGAAATTAAATCGTTTCAGTGTGATCATGGTGGTGATTTTGATAATCATGCTTTTCATACCTTATTTTCAACTAATGGCATTCAGTTTAGATTTTCTTGTCCTCGCACCTCTCAACAAAATGGTAAATCTGAACGTATGATACGTACAATTAATAACCTTATTCGTACCTTATTATTTCAAGCACATTTACCACCAAATTATTGGACTGAGGCTCTTAATATGGCTGTTTATTTATTGAATATATTACCTTCTCGTGCCATTAATAATGAGACACCTTTTACCCGTCTTTTTGGTGCCAAACCCGATTATAGTGTCCTTCGTGTTTTTGGATGCCTTTGTTACCCACATATTGATACTAATCATAAATTAGGTCCACGTGCCACCCCTTCAATCTTTCTGGGGCACGCTGCCAACCATTTTGGCTACCGTTGTCTTGACCTTAACACCAATAAGATTATCATTTCCCGTCATGTTACCTTTGATGAAACCGTTTTCTGTTTCAAACACATAAATTCTTGCCTCCTCCCTCCTATGATTTTTTGGAAGATTCTTCCGATCTAATTTCCACCATTATCCGTACCACACCCATTGGTTCAAATTCGGACCCGATACCCACTACACCCACTGAACCACCTACATCACCAACACCAGTTACACCGCCATCACCACCTACACCACTTACCCCGCCTATGCCACCTATACCACATTCTCCACCACCTATTTTCGTACCTGCACCTCCAATCACTACCCATCCTACCGTATCTACTCATCCCATGGTCACACGTTCTCGTGTCGGGACTACTCGTCCTAATCCTAAGTATGTTGGTCATGTGTCTACTATTTCTCCTTTACCTCAGTCGTATAAGGATGCTCTTAATTATCCCAATTGGCGCAATGCTATGTATGATGAGTATAATGCACTTATTAAAAATAAAACTTGGACTAATGTACCTCGGCCTGAGGGTGCCAATGTTGTTCGTTGTATGTGGTTGTTTCGTCATAAGTATTTGGCTGATGGCACCCTTAGTCGGTATAAGGCACGTCTTGTTGCCAATGGTAGCACACAAGTTGAGGGTGTTGATGTTGATGAGACCTTTAGTCCGGTTGTTAAACCGGGCACTATTCGCACTGTGCTTAGTTTAGCCATTTCTCGTCATTGGCCTATTCATCAGCTTGATATCAAGAATGCATTTTTACATGGTGATTTAGCTGAGACTGTTTATATGCATCAGCCTCCCGGATTTCGGGATCCTGTGCATCCTGATTATGTTTGTTTATTGCAGCGATCTCTTTATGGTCTTAAGCAGGCCCCTCGAGCATGATTTCAGCGGTTTGCTGCTTATATTAATACTGTTGGCTTTAGTTCTAGTCGGTGTGACTCCTCCTTGTTCATTTACAAACAGGGTGCTGATAATGCATTCTTGTTGCTTTATGTGGATGATATTGTTCTTACTGCTTCCTCTGATCGTTTGTTACAACAGAGTATATCCTCTTTACATCGAGAGTTCTCTATGACTGATCTAGGTGCTCTTAATTATTTTTTGGGTATTTCGGTTACGCGTGACTCTTCTGGGATGTTTTTGTCACAGCGTAAGTATGCTATGGAGGTTTTAGAGCGTGCACATATGGTTGGATGTAATCCTTCTTGGACTCCTGTTGATACTGAGTCCAAGTTGGGTGCTGATGGTACTCCGGTTGATGATCCCACGTTATACCGAAGTCTTGCAGGTTCTCTTCAGTATCTCACATTTACTAGACCAGACATTACATATGCTGTGCAGTAGGTCTGTCTTTTTATGCATGATCCGCGTGAGCCGCACTTCTCTGCTCTTAAGCGGATTTTGCGGTATGTTCAGGGGACTTTGGACTATGGTTTACAGTTGTTTTCATCTACTACTGACTCCTTGATTGCCTATTCGGATGCTGATTGGGCTGGTTGCCCAACTACTCGACGGTCTACTTCTGGATATTGTGTTTTTCTTGGTAACAACTTACTCTCCTGGTCCTCTAAACGTCAACCGACGCTTTCTCGTTCCAGTGATGAGGCTGAGTATCGTGGTGTTGCTAATGCTGTTGCTGAGACATGTTGGATTCGGAATTTACTTCGTGAGCTTCATACTCCGTTATCTTCAACCACTATTGTGTATTGTGATAACGTGAGTGCTGTGTACTTGTCCTCTAATCATGTTCAGCATCAGCGGACAAAGCACATTGAGATTGATATTCATTTTGTTCGTGATTTGGTTGCTACTGGTCAAGTTCGAGTTCTACATGTTCCTTCTCGGTTTCAGTATGCTGATATTTTTACCAAAGGGTTGCCGTCTATCTTGTTTGTTGAGTTTCGTGACAGCTTGAGTGTTCGGTCTCCTCCCGCTCAAACTGCGAGGGAGTGTTAGACGATATGTATTAGGCTTTTTGTATTTAGGCCCGTATGTATTAGGCCCATATGTATCTTATATATACTCATATTATGTACCGAATATTAACAAGAGAGATACACAGAAGATTATACCGATCATTATATTATCTTACATATACAATATTAGACAATGATCACCAGATTTTTTTGTTCTTTTTGACAATGCTCCCATATAAAAAAAATGTAGATTGGCAGGGACACCTCAACCCTGTGTACCTTTTGGTACCCATCAACCCTACCCAACAAAGGTTTGATGCCAGTGAATTACCTGATCGCGATACCCACACCATGTTGCAAGCCGGATTCGAACTTGCGCCTGTTAAGCATGACAATACTCCCATATATAGATCTAAATAAAGTAGTTTGTGACAACAATATAAACATCCAGCTATAATTACAAAAATAAAAAGAAAATAAATTTTAGAGGAGGTAGTGGGAACCTCATAATTATTAATAAGCGTAGAATGGGAAGTCTATATATATAAAAAATAAATAAAAAAACGTATACCTAGAAGTGTTTTAGAAACCAAGCATAAAGTGAGAAAAAACTCCGCAAGCAGACATAACCAATTGCGAAACCAGTCAATATTAGTTGCGAAACTATATTGAAGACCAACAGTAACACGAACTCAAATTCCAATATCACAAACCATCAACCATACAAACCTAAAGATACTAGAAAACCTAAATAGAACCTAATATACCAATTCAAACCAATAATGAGAACCAATCCATATAGTTAAGTGACCAAAAAATTCAATAACATAAATTCCGAAAGCCAAATTAAGACCAACTTGAATGTAGTGTTATGTTGTATAAAATCAAAAAACAAAATATTAAATTTGGTTAATTGTTTAAAAATATATCATACTTGTCACTTTTTATAGTTATGTGTACTATTGTTCGAATCCGATTATTTCGTGAACGTCTTTTCAATTTTGATTATTTTGTGTATCAATTGACATATTTTTTGGAATCAAATCACGCATTTTTGAAAATTGAATCAAGTATTTTTTGAATCGATACACAGAATAATCAAAATTTTAAAAGATGTGCACGAAATATCGAATTCGAACAAAGGTACATACAACTACATACGTTAACAAGTATTAGACAATTAACCCTATTAAGTTTGGCACAACATTAATAGCGTTAAATTAACCCTATTAGATTTGAGTTCCCAGTTCCCACATGCCACAACTACCGCCATTTTTACTTCAAAATTTACGGGTTACATGTTTTATACACCACCGTATTATTTATTTGTTAAAATATGCAAATTCATGCCTAGAAAAATGGTTAATCTCTGCGCTAGGTACACTTCTCACTTCATAATTGAGTTTTTCTAACTTGTGTCACGGTGGCACAAGTTTAAAACATTAAATAAGCACATTTATTTTTTTTAACTTTTTTTGAAAATCTTTAACAATAACATAAAAAGTAAACATCTGACCAGCATATATAAATACTTAAATACATTGGAGCAGCTAACGGTATATCCTACTAAATTCCCTCTGTCAATTATTTTATTGGTGCCACTTATAGGCTAAAAAGTTCCATTCAAGGGAAATCATTTGTGGGGTGAATATAGCAAGCATGTACGAAGCTTGCTTCAATAATAAGTTCACAAATGCACTTGTTTTCTATGTTTTCTTGTTACTTTTGCTTCTCATTTCACCCTTTCTTTTCATTTGGGAACTCATCATGAACATCCAATCATTTTTCCAACAAGTCGAGAACATGTCTGGAAAAGTGGTTTTGATTACCGGCGCTTCTATGGGACTTGGAGAGGTATGTAAACTCTATATAAGAAATCTTTAACATATTCAGGCATGTTTTGTATATTTTAAGATGATAGCTTAATTTCTTTAATTTAATTTTGAAAAATAAATGGTAGCTCATGGCTTATGAATATGCGAAAAGAGGAGCATGTCTAGTGCTTGTAGCAATTGAAGAGCCAGACAGTCGACTTAAGCATGTAGCAGAAAGAGCTAGTGAACTCGGCTCTCCTGATGTTCTTTTTGTGTTTGCTGATGTGTCAAAGGTTGACAAGTGTAAGAAATTCGTGGATGATACTATTGAACATTTTGGTCGATGTGAGTAACCCGTAATCTCCAAATAAACTACTGTTAAACTCAAACACTGCAAAAACATGCAATTTGTATGTTCGCTTTTTCTTCACGGCTTAAGAAATGTGCAAACACTGGTAGCTTTTATAAACATGAATTAAGTTAATAAAATCATAATAGCACGTATAACTGAAAAGAAATTTTATTTGAACAACATAAACTTGAATATATCTATATATAGGCATAAGACATTCTCATAACATAATGTAGCGCAAACTTCACAGTGTGCTATATCTAGACACTGTTTAAATTAACACGCTATTTCATTCATTGGCAGTGGATCATCTTGTTTGTAACGCGGGAATCGGACCAATTTATTCCATAAACATGGAAGTCACTAAATATACACCCGTTATGGTATGATCTTCTATATTGTATCAAAAAATCTCAAAATGTCTGATCTTTTTTGGGAGTTTGCTAACATCAAACTTATTTCAATTTTCAACACAATTGTTTACTTACTAATACTTTCAGGACATAAACTTTTGGGGATCGGTTTACCCAACTCATTTCGCGATCCCACACCTCATGAAAACCAATGGAAAAATCATTGTTAATGCCTCAATAGGTGGAGTACTGAACCCACCAAAAGGCGGCTTCTACAATGTAAGGAACCTGATTCAGTGATCGACCCACTAATTTCCTTTTATCATCCTATTCTAACGTAACTATAATACATACTTTTGGAACTTGATGTCTAATCTTGTGTAACAACTTCAGGCAAGTAAAGCAGCATTGATCAGCTTCTACGAGTCCCTTAGATTCGAAGTGTCTCCAAAAATAACTATAACAATTTTAACACTCGGCTTCGTACAAACAAACATGATAACAGCCAAGTATTCAGCCGGCGGTGTTGGTGTTCATATAAAAAAAGTAAGCAATCCTTACTTGCCTGTTTATATATTTTCTCTTCAAATTGCAAGATTTTATTAAACGGTCAAATTGCAACATCTATATCTAATGTTACTAAACTTAGTTTCATTGAAACCGGATTATAATGGGCAGGATATGGGAAGTTTGTATCCAACAATGGGGGCGGAACCATGTGCGAAAGCCATTGTAGATGGAGTATGTGAAGGTGCAACATCCATAACCGAACCAAGGTTCTACAAGGCATTATTCTTGATCAAGTTCTTGCTCCCACAACTACACCGTTTATACTTCAAAATTTACTTTTCCTCAAATTATGGGCGACTGGAAGTGGAGGAATAAGTTAAACTTTGCACGATTGTTGGTATTATTAATGGACAGGAAATCTGGTTCGAGGCTCAAATCATTTATCGCTCTATTACGTTACGTTTCTTGTTATATTTGTATCCCAGTGTGTACTTTTTCGTATTTCCTAATAAAAAATTTAAACCTTCCTTTGTGTTTTCTTATTTTGGTCGAAATAGTGTTTGTGTATTCTTATTTTGTGGCAACCTTGTGTTGTGTTTTCTAATAAATCAGTAAGACGTCATGTTATTTTTCTTAAATTCAAGACTAGCATGAGATTTACTGAGAAGTGAGAAATTAATATGAGTGACAAAAATAGCAATAACATCTTGTGTGGAGGAAACACTATCTCGACATATAAGCCAAGAGGCAAATCTTGTGCCACTCCATGCACCTGGTCGATCGTATGAAACTGTACTAATAATGATTACCGAATCTATAATTGTGGTATAGCGTGTACATTAAATCGTAAGCTATATTTGCCGTTTAAACTTTATAATTATGTACTACTTACGTATAAAATTCATGATCTGAGTGGTTAACCTTGTTAGGATCACATACCTCAACACGGTGATATATAGTTAAACAAATGTAAGTTATCTAAAAACTACAGCTGTGATTTTGATGGTTTAGTATTTCAAGCCTACACGATAAATGATGTGGGGTGAACATCAAACTAATAATAATTTAAAGAAAACATAGTGAAAATTTACAAATTTTTATTCAGTGTAACATAACCCTAATTTATTCGGTTGCCATAATTAAAGTTCTCGTATGAACTAAGATGAAATAAGAATTTTAAACTGTTTGTTAATTCCATGTCATTTTTATTTACAAAAGTGAAGAACTTATATATTAACCAAACAATCAACTAACTTCAAGTTATTTAGTTCAACTTACTTGGTTAGATATGATGGCGAGTTGGTTAAAGTAAACTCATGTATGCCCATGCAACCTACATGTTCGATCACTAGTTCAAATTTAACAGCAAGCAAATCGTAACAGAAAGAAAAGTTATTTTGACTACTCGATCCTATATATATTCCTATAGGCTATATATCTCAGAAGGACAGAAGGTATTGCCGATATTAGCTCACCATTAGAGATTATATGACATGGGCCTAAGTATATTTTACCCAGTTTAAAGCCCAACATAATCTTCTTAGTGAAAAAGAATTATATTTTTTATATATACAAAGAACTTCTGATCAATATAAACAGTTCCACTTGACAAAAACAAATAGACAAAGTTGATTGTAAGTTGCAGTATCCGACTTTAGCTGCTCGAAATTTTTTGTATCAAATCCTGTGGATGAATGATCCATCAATTTTAACTTGTTAACATGTGACCAAAGTGCGAAATCTTGGCAAGTACTATATAACAATCTATAGGGATGTCAAGAGATGTTAGGCCCGAAAGGAATAAGGATATCGTAAGGGACGACATGTAATATGACTGAGACATTCAAAATTAGTAATAAACGTATTTTTTGATAACCGTTGCCTTTCAGCTTTCATTAATAACTGCCATGTGCCATGGCACCGGCCGTACACCCCAAGCACCGCCACTGTAAAAGACTATTGTTTGAGCATACCTTTTGTTCACTAGTTGTATCTCTCCTAATTTGGCAACAACAATATTTATGCTCACTTGAAGTCTGCAAGTTTATCATCCTTGAAGTGATTTATGAATATTTCATTCACTAGTAGAATAGGTTAGTCTGAACTCTAGGGAGAATTCGATGTTGTAACTAAAAACCAATAATATGTCATCCACTCCTTGAAGCAGTTTAGTTATGATTAAGAGTTTAAGACAACTGACATGAATACATGATAAAAGTTACATAAAGGTAAAAATGTCATTTGATCGATCCAATAGAACCATACACTAAGCCGAATAAAACTTGGGCCAATGTATAGCCCAACATATACTGTTTTCTTATATTAACTCGTTTGTAAGTCGTAACATTCGATCTTAGGTCACTTTCAGTATAGTTTTTAAACATTCGATGTAGGTATGTGTTTGAAACACGCTTTTGAGAAAAGTGTATATTATGTTTGCTCGATTTTAGTTGGCCATGTCGACCATTAACGTGACATACCTATCTAAAAGATACGTTTCCTCACATATTTGGCATGTTAGATAGATAGTATATAACATTTAACTCCAAATAAACTAAACCCTGTCAAAGCCTCTTGGCGATATACTTTTTGCCACTCAAAAACGAGTAGCAAAGGTTTCTATATTTAAATAGGAAGAAAAAATAACCCATATTCGTTATTTTAGTTATCTTAATCTAGAAACCAAATGAAATCAACATCAAGTTTAGTACTAATGACAGTTGGGCAAGTAGTTCAATACTATTTATGGCAACATTAGTACTATTTTAGTTATCTATAAGAAGATTAACACTTGCAATTGAGTTTTTCTTCATATGAGTTAATCTATACTCTTTTGGCGATGTATTTAACTCAATAATTTAGTTTTGGTATTTGCCATGTGATCTCAATGTTCATGCACCTTTTTAACAGTGCCTTTATTGTCATTCTTTTAACTTTTGTAATATGGTGACTATATGAGTTTATGAATTTTCATACAGACATAACATTTACATGCGATATATATGCTGAACAAGCTTATGATACATGAAAGGACACCGTCTATTAAAGGCTTAAATACATAAGAGAGTATTAAGATTCATTCATTAAATTATCTCGCACTGAATTATCACCGGTGGAAGGTTGTCTGGATTTAGATGTGGAATTGAGGTTATTGGGACAAAAAAGGTCGGGGAAAAAAGACGAGAGGTTAAAACCAAATATGGGTTGGCTGTATGCCTGTATGTTTTGAAGAAAAAACATAAACTAAGAAAGAAAATGTAAGTAGGGGCATAATAGTTAAGTCAATACAATTTTACGTGTTCTGATCACTTTTATCCATGTACATATCAGTTCCCATTTGACAAACATTAATCAAAATAATTAAGACATTCTTTAAGAGGAACTTCAACAAAATCGTACAAGTGAGGGCCAAAAAGATTTGAAATTTGGTTCTGTTGTATATGGCATATGGGTAAAAAGTACATACCAATCAAAATGTTAAGCTGTTTTTATTTATCATAACAAAATGGAGTAATAATTTAAAAATGTATCGAACTTGACACATTATCTTTTTAATATGTATCACACAACTTTTTTTTCTTATTAAATGTACTAACTTTTAAGTTATCATATTGTGTGTATCAGTAAGGTATAAGTTTAGTATGTTTCATGTAAGTATCTATTCAAATGTATCAAACTTTACGACGGTAATGATACATATAATAAGCTCATCTAAATTAAAAGTTTATAACTTTAATAAGAGATAAAATAGTTCAATACATATTAAAAATAATATGTCGAGTTTAATAACGAACCAAAATGATTCTTATTTTGCACGTGTTATATTTGATCGTGGAATTATGATTACTGCACAATTATCCGCGCATAACAACGACGGTGTATAGTGACGTCAATATGTACGTGTAATTCTTTTTATGTATAATGAGTGTGAAGCAAGTGAGAAAGAAGAAAGTTAGCGGATTAAATTGTATTTAAGTATCTAAATATTTAATAAATTGCATTGACTTTTTATAAATAAAAACTAAAAAATATTTAAGTCTAACAACATTGTTGATTTTTAAATTTTTAAATTTTAAGCGAATGTATTTTCACTTATTTCTATTTTCTAGTATAGATTTAGAATTCATCAACATCTCAAATATTATATTATTGTGTCTATGAAAACCAACCACTTCCTCCCTTGTTTGGGCTGCTTCCGGCAAAATCTACCTGTAAAACTTGTGCATAAACTTTCTCTTAAAACATCTTGTAACTCTCATAAGTCATATAGACATAATATACAATTAATCTTGTGTAGTTTCTATTTTCCATTAACCTTATCACAGGTACACTATGTTCTTTTTCTTCCAGAAAAGCCTTATCTAAATGGGCTGGCCTACGTAGGCACCCCATGAAATCTTTGGCAGGCACCTCAAGTAGGGTGGACCCCCCAATCCGTACGGCGCTTTTATTATTATTATTATTTTTTATTTTTTTTTTAAATAATTGTGTGTGTTGTGTTTTTTTTAGTGTATTTAATTTGTGTAGTGTATAGTGTGTATAGTGTATTTAATTTGTGTAGTGTTTTTTTATGTATAGTGTATTTAATTGTGTATTGTTTTTATATGGTATTTATTTTACGTTATGTTTTTTAATTGTGTATAACAACAAATGTAAACATTAAACAAGTAAAACAACAAATGTTTTCAATATTACAACGAAATCTACTCCACATGAAGATTATTAATGTCATCTATAAGCTCATAGAGTATTCCACTCGGCTGACATGCGTGATCAACTGGATTTCTTGCCAATTCCAGTGATGCTTCCAACGCCTTTATTTTTGCCTGCAACAAATTGTTTTCAGCCAATAGCATGTTGATCGTTGTATCTTTAGTTTCGCAGTTTGAGCACTGCGTTGAAGAAGAGGCTTCACCAAAGTACTTTTGTTGAAATATTTCCTTCCACATGAAGTATCGACACCCATAGTCTTTAGTCCCTGGCTGTTACATGACGAAACAATTATAAGAAATGTATTCTAAACAAACAAGTTATTGATATATTTACGTAAATAAGCAAACGTTTAATTATTTACCTTTGACAAAGGACATGCATAATACTTCAGACCACAAGTTTTGGGCTTGTGAGATGTTCTTTCAATTATTAATCCACGTTGACAACGACACAAGTAAGGATTTTCTTGTTGCATCTGGCCAAAAGAATTTGTACAATTATTCACAACATAAATTAGTAATATCATGGTTCACAAAATTAGAAGCTTCGAATACATAAATAACCAATCTTGTTATAGATTAATAATTGATACATGGTTCACAAAATTACAATATAACTAGAAACTAAGATCAATCACGCCCGAGGCGTAGTCGCTCCAATGATGCTGCCATCTGTCCCACACGAGACTCTAACTCTGAAATGCGTCTCCTCAATCCGTCAATCTCTCGCTCGTACTCGTCAACGCGAGACGGCTGTATCAAAAGATGAGGAAGAACCGGAGGACGGTGTATAAAATTGTCCTCATCTGCAGCCGGAGATATAGCTGGAGAGGGAGGCACATAAGATTGTGAAGAAAGCACATAATCTGGACTCTCAACACGAGCGGGTGTGTGGTTGACACAATGAATGTCCCTCCACTGATTGTCATCCGATTCCTGTAACAAAACATGAGGAAGAACCGGAGCAGGAGCAGAGATATGTAACAAAAGATGACGAGTCGTTTGCTATAAATCAGTAATCGTCTATACATGTTTTGTCATTTACAATATAAATCAGTAATCGTCTATACATGTTTTGTTATTTACAATATAAATCAATAATCGTTTTCTACGTATATCTAAACATCCTCTGTCGTTGAGTAAACACATGTTCCCATGGCGCGGCCACGACATTTCTAAAATATCTCCATTGTGGGTGATTATACGGGAGTGGTGAGTCTTCATCAAGAACCGCAAGAACTAAGTGAGCACATTCGTCGTTCCCCACACGAAGAATCACAACCGGAGACAATATTTCTGTTGAATTGGGAGAACCTCTCAGCGGAAGACACAAAAGAGATTGTGAATTGGTTATACATACAATAGGACGGTTAAGAGCTGTAGCAATAACCACTCCCATTTCTGGCATAGTCATCCAATAACGTCGGGGTGCTGCACCGTTAAACCAATTCATCGAGTTACGTGTAGATGTAAAATATTAACCCC
This sequence comes from Chrysanthemum seticuspe, assembly GCA_019973895.1. Lineage (NCBI taxonomy): Eukaryota > Viridiplantae > Streptophyta > Magnoliopsida > Asterales > Asteraceae > Chrysanthemum > Chrysanthemum seticuspe. Next base: position 214,840,944 of record BPTQ01000003.1, on the reverse strand, counting down.
ACATTTCCCTGTAAACTTCCTCGTGATTGTCTACCTCTTCCCTGGCAAGAGCTCGAATTCTGGGCCACATTTCTTGCTGATGGCCAAGACCTACAGCAAGAGCTCGATAGCCACAATTTCCATCACCCTCCACGTTAAAGATCCCTAGGATCCAGCGTCGGAAAAGAGCTGGAATTTCAGTCATACAATATTCGCTAAAGTAATCTGGAACGTACAAGTGGTGTCTTAAGTCGCCCTCGCTAGGTCCTTCGTTTAAGTTTGGGACGTTAGAAGGCTCTCCCACATAAGAATTGTGTCTCGCAGATTCTTTATTTACTTCTGGGACTTTTTTAGGTTTTGTGTAGCTTCTGCGATGCCTTGTGGGGGGTTCTTCGTTCAAATCCGGGATATTTGGTTTAGACTTGGATTTGTTGTCCTTTGCGCTCGGACGTCCACGATTACTTTCTTTAACAGCAGGTTGTTGGGCTGACACAGATTCAGGAGCGTATATACCTCTGAGCATGTTTAACATATTTTTTTTGACAAACGACGATGCTCTGGTATAAACACTTTGGAATTTCTGTACGTCATCTTGACAAGAAAAATATTCAGGCCCTTGAGGCTCTTGAGGATATTCAGGCTCATCAGGCTCTTGAGTATTTCGGACAACAGGCCAGGGAACGCTTAGTGTTCTCCAAAAATTATCAACAAAATCAAGCGGAATTGGCAATCCTGTATTCGAAAAAAGGAACTAGTTAAAATTATCGGTATTGACGGGAAGAATAACTTGATAGGCATAAATTTTAAAATACATACCGTTTGCTTGAAGCCAATACAGTTGGTGATAGCATGGTAAACCATACACTAACCGCATCTGATGACCACATGCATGTGGGTCAACATCCCGTTTACTTTCTGCGAGTATGAGCCTTAAAGCATCCATTGAAACATTATACCGCAATTCGTTAAATATAGTGCTCTTACAAGCATGCAGTTTCTTGATTTTGCTTATATTCAAAGAGGCTCGTATCGCAGTTTCTTGCGCAGCTATAATCTTGTCGACCGAACACAACAACGTGTCTAAGCTGGACTGTGTGGAGCCCAAGTATAACTTCAACAGCGCGTGTTGACCCTCAACTCTACATGTTGTTGTTTGGCCGAAGCTGCGATATTGATCGGTAATGTACGACACAAACATGCGATCGTAATCTCGCAGCCAGTTACGAAAATACCGGAAAACATCTGAGAAAACAAAGAATTACTAAATTGAGAAAACAATCCGAGTAGTTATTTATTAAATAATAAAAAAAAATGTATTATTAAATAACAATTCGAGTACCCTTTTTTTGGACCAATAAACCACGTAGGTGCTGATAATAATGCCTGAACACTTCTTCGGTCGGAGCTGTAATCATCGAATCCCATGTCAATCTAACGGACTCATACTCCTTTAACGTATCGAATTTGTGTCTGCAATGCTTTAGCACATTTTGATTGATATGCCATCGGCAGAGTAATCTGTTAGCGTTTGGGAATTCTTTTGTGCATGCCCCAAGCAACGCTAAATCTCTGTCGGTGATGATAACCCGCGGGTAGTATTGTTCTTGTATCACCAACTTAACACATTCCAACACCCATTTGAAATTTGGCTTTTTTTCCTTGTCCAAAAAGCTAAACGCCATTGAGAATGTTGTGTTTGTTGGAGTAACCCCAACAACTGTAAAGAATGGCAGTTTAAACATGTTGGTGTTGTATGTGGAGTCCATCAGCATGATATCCGGATATGTTGTCCACATGGCATATGACGTCGGGTGAACAAAAAATATTTCATCGAGCTCATTTGTGTGGTCATTTATCCTAGGGTAATATGTATAATCTTTGCGTCACAAATGTACTAAAAGCAGTTGTATCGGAGTCAAATCACCACGACTGTCGCGACGTATCTTTTCTTGTGCATTATACACCGTTTTAATGGTAGACACGTTATTAGGATCCATCTCTTTTATTGAAGAAAGTATAATTCGTGGTGCTACACGCTGTTTTGTCATCTGCCTCACAAAAACTAACTCACTTTCTTTTAATCGCATGGCCTATGAAAAACCATGCAACGAGTCTGGAAAATTATGATTATGCCCCAGACACTTAACCTTCAATATCCAACCATTAAAACGTTTTATAAATTTCGCTAGTAATCTGAATGGGCAATTACATTTGTCGGTACTAGTCTGCCGTTGAAGTTCATCTTCTAAACCTTCACGTGAAGACGTCCCATGTCTAGAACACAAAAATTCGATAGAGTACTTATAGCCCCTATCTGTTTTACTTTTTCCAATAACAATAACAAAACCAATCGATTCAGCAGTAGATCGCACACAATTAATTAAATCAACTTCAGTACCAAACACCTATACAATATAAAAACACAACAACCTTTATAAAAAACTTCGAAAAAAAATACTTGTACAAATTTTAAAAAAAAACTTTTATAATTACAATTTTTTTACAAACTTTTATAAATAATTTATATTATCTTTTTTTATAAATACATTTTTTTTACAAACAATTATAAATACTTTTGATTAACTTTTCTTTATAAATACATGTTTCTTTATAAATACATGTTTAACTACTTTACAAATAACTTTTTTAACAAACCTTACTTTTTTTTTTACAAACTTTACTTTTTTCTTTTTACAAATAACTTTTACTTAAAAAAAAAAAAAAAAAAAAAACGGTTTTGAATACCGGGTGCCGCCCACGTTTTTACCCAACCCACTCAATAATACCCTACTCTACTCTTTTGTCCTCTCTCACTCAAACTATTTTCTCACTCTCTCTTGTAAAATATTCTCTCCTCTCTCACTCAAAAAATACCGGCGACCTTATATCTTTCCGGCCAATATTATGGCCACGCACCACCGGAAATTTTCACCTCATATACCAAACGATAAATCGGGAAAAGGTGATCATTTTAACATAGGGCACGCGCGGTATTTCTCACCGACGCGCCCTACATCTAAAGTTTTAGATTCGTGATGGTTCGTTTTGGATTTCATGGGGTGGTGGTGGTGATGTTGTGATGTTTTGGTATACGTTTCGTTGTTAATTTTTTTTTATCTAAAACTTTTTTAGATCTAAAACTTTTTTAGATCTAAAACTTTTTTAGATCTAAAACTTTTTTAGATGCTTCTAAGTTATCTGATGTTGAAAATATTATGAGGTTTGTAAAAAAAAAGTTTACTTTTTTTATTTTTTTAAAACATTTTAGATCTAAAAACGTTGAATATGGTGATTTTCTTTAAAAAAAAATGTTTCGTACTTAAATTTTTTAGATCTAAAACTTTTGTTTCTTTTTTTGCAGGTTTGCATAGGAGGACCCTTTTGTGGGCAAGCCTACGCAGGCACCCTATGAAATCCTTGGCAGGCACCTCAAGTAAATCCTAGACATGGTAATGCATATTCATTACTGGATGGTAAAGTGAGTTTAATTCACTTTGCAACTGTAATGTATAAAAAAACTTAGTGTTTTTGTATAAAAAAATTTCATTACTGGATGGTAAAGTGACCTTTCAAGGTCATTTTGCAACTTTAATGAAATAAAAAAGGCAATGATGATTTTTCTTTTAAAAAAAACTTAAAAAGAGTTTTGGCGAGGCAAAACTGAATTTGCAGCCAACATGAGCTATAAAGCTAATAATCTGAGCCTTTGATAAGTTGTTTACTTCTTGTGTGTTAAATGGTGAACTAGACATGGTGGTTGATTGTTGTTGTTGATCTGGACCACTAGTTGCTGTTGTTGGTTGATTATTGTTGTTGATCTGGACCACTTGTTTGTGTTGTTGCTTTCACCTGGGATTATATGGGGTGCCTGCCTAGGATTATGTTGTTGTTGGTGTTGTTTCTGGACCACTTGTTGGTGTAGCTTGCTTTCACCTGGTATTGTTGTTGGTGTTGTTGCTTTCACCTGGTATTGTTGTTGGTGTTGTTGCTTTCACCTGGGATTATATGGGGTGTCTTTGAGAAGTATTGCCTTTGAGAATCTTAGTACACCTTGTGAACTTTTGAAGTGGTAACTTGTGAGAATCATGTTCAAAACGTGTAACTTGTGTAACTTGTGAAACCTGTGAAACTGGTGAGTCTTGTGCTTGTGCAGTTGTGAGGCTTGTGCAGATTTGTGAGGCTTGTGCAGTTTTGTGAGTGCAGTTTTGTGCAGTTCATGTGAACTGGTGACTTTGTGCAGTTGTGACTAAAACTTTTCCGAGGCGATGATGATTTTTGAGCCTAAAAACTTTAAAAACTTTCCGAGGCGATGATGATAAAAACAGAATGGACGGTAAAGTGAGATCAAATCTCACTTTGCAACCTTCGGGTTTGAGCCTAAAAATTTTCCGAGGCGATGATGATTTTTTAGCCTAAAAACTTTCCGAGGCGATGATGAAAACCGAATGGACGGCAAAGTGAGCTAAAATCTCACTTTTGCAACCTTCGAACTGAGCCTAAAAAATTTTACGACTACGGTTTTTTTTAAAGTTTTAAAACTGAATTTATATCATAAAAAAACTTGTAAAACCAAAAAATAGCTTGTAAAAAAGTGGTATAAGTTATAAAAAAAACTGTAAAAAAAAACATGTAAAAAAAAGTGTATAAAAAACTTGCAAAAAAATAAGTGGTATAAGTGGTAAAAAAACTTAGCATGGAAATCGAGAAACCAATCATTACCAATGATTGAATACCCATGATTGACACGGAAATCGAGACAAAAAATTCAGCCACCCCCTATCATGGGGTGCCTGCATAGGAGGACCATCTAAATGCAACTAAAGCCTGTTGTTTACGATATAGAAAAATGTGAAAATTGTTCAAAAGTATGTTTCAGGTGAACCTTGTAAATTATTTTCTACACGGCCAATTAAAACAAGTCTTAGGTTTTGCAATAGAGCCTAGAAAAGAAGTTATAGACGTGCCGTGCTATATGGAGGTCATGTCTATTTGTAGCACTATTTCGATTATACGATTTTGGTTTAATCAATATGAGAATGTTCTTCAACTAAATAGTTTGGTCCAAATAATGCTTATGTCGAGATAGTTACTTGTCATTTTAAAAAGGAAAAAGCTAACTGCGATTTACTATTTACATCAACAATTGATCTTCTCCTATTTAGAAATGTTATGTAAAAAATATCTACTCCATATATTAACAAGAGGAAATTTTTTAAATGAACACTTTCGCTAGTACTTTACGCATATAAACCACGCCCATATAATTTTCTAAAATGAACTTTTCAATATTAGACGTTAGATTGGTATCGTAATCGTTTTAAACCGTACACGTGTACACCAATTCTCGTGGGCGTGGCCTGGGCGTGGGGAGGCCTGGGCGTGATGCGTGTTGCTGGGCGTGGCCTGGGCGTGGGGAGGCCTGGGTGTGGCCCTGGGCGTGATGGTGTTGCTGGGCGTGGCCTGGGCGTGGGGGAGGGGCCTGGGCGTGTTGCTGCTGCTGAATGCTTGAAGATGGTAGCGAGGAAGATGATGAGAAGCTTGAAGATGGTCTCCTGCGAAGGCTTGTTGTGTGGTTGTTGAATATCTTACCGGCGGGACATTAAAAGGGTTGTTGTTTAAGAATAGGAGAAAGAAGCTTCCTTTTAAAGCTGTGATTCAACTTGCTTTAGATCTGTCTAGAGGGTGAGTTCCTCACCATCACACATAGATTCTCATTCATTACAACAAAATAGCTAAATATACAAAGTCGTATAAAATGTAGGATTGTGAAGGTTATCTATACACCATTTTTTTTATATGAGAATCAAAGGCATCTTCAGGAATAATTTGGAACTCATTTACACTTGAAGAACCCAAGCTCAAAAAGATCCTTCAATACTTCCCGGTTCCATTTATGATTGTGACATCTCATATGTGGGGTAATGGAAAGGGACACATTTTGGTCATTCTCGTAAACCATAAGAAAAGTGTTCAGTTTAGTAATATGAGTATGTATACGGTTCACTTTTGTAATTTGCTTTATTAACAAATATAGGTTTCTAAATTTGGATTATCCGGTGTCCACACATGAAGTCGTGAATTGACATTCTTTGGTAGTCATTTTGGTTTCCTGGATTTCTTGAAATATGATGAAATTCGGGTTGGACTTGCTTCCATGAGACATTTGGTTCATTGGTTGGCAAATTAATAAAAATCTGTAATTTTATCAAATGAAAAAGAATTAACTCTTTTACCATTAAAAGATGCAATAATTATATATCTTTAGGATTCAGAAGTTTGACAAATATAAGTTATTATTAATGAACCATTAGCACCAATACTTATTATGTTCATATTAAATTTATGGTATTGTGTCGTATTACATATATTGTATTACAATTTGTTATTTATAAGTATCGTGCACGTACAAAGTTTACACATGAATCAAATTTATTTAAAAATAAATATGTGAAAGTATACAAATTTGGCAAAGTTTAATGTTTTATGGCGTGATATTACACGTACGGGTTTAGACTATAAGTACAAGTAATAATTATATTTTAACTAAATTTGTTTGATGCATACTTATAAGTCGCGTTTTTATTTTGATACCAATAATCTCGTGCATCTACAGATTTTGGGTAGTACAATCAAATTAATTTATCATTATCCGTATTCCAGTTTTTGACCCTTGTATGTACGGCTTATTAAACGCAAATATAATAATAATAATAATGTCAAGAGTGGTGTCTTTATCTTTCATAGACTAAGTTTTTGTATTCAGAAAGGAGTGAGAGCCCAACTTGTGTCTCGGCTTCCCACCAATTTCTTGTAAATCCTGTTGTTTTTCTAATTAAGTGATTTTAATAATAATAATAATCCTATGATTTTCTAATGAAGTGTTTTTTTTTTTTTTTTTTTTAAATAAATAAATAAATAATAACATTTTCTCTCCTGTCTATGGGCGATCGCTGCTCCCTCTTCAGATCACCTTGATCTCCACTGGGATTTGGTTCGTCCTTTCAACATCTTTCGTTGAAACAGGTCTGGTTATTATGTTCTTATCGTGATTTCCTGGTAAGGGTTTGTACATATTCGTTGTCTAGGGTTTTCAGTTTCTAGGGTTTCGTTCTTGAAACTCTCGTATATGCTGCTCTACCGTTATTGTTTTTCCGTTTGTTTGTCTGCTTTGTATTGTTCTCCGATTGGTTGTGATTTCCCATCAGTTCTCCCATACTGTACTTGTCTTCCCCCACGCTACCTGGCCATTTCGAATCTGTTTTAGGGTTTTCTTTTTCGAAGACATTGACTGGTAATTATGCGCGTCTAAACACAGTTTTAGGGGTTCTTTTGTGATCTTGTTACGCTGCGTTTTAGGCCTCATCTGCTGCTTTGGCTGTTGGGTTTTTGGTCTTGGCTTCGAACAGGTTATTTCCTCCTTTACAGGTTTTGTTTCGCTTGGTTGGTTTGGGCGCATTGTCACGTTGGTTGGGTGTTTCTGTTGTGGTTTCTTGCTGCTCGGAGTGTTTGGTTGCTTGGTTATTTCTGTTGGTTTTCCTTTTTGGTACTTCTTTACTTGAAACTTGGTTACAAGAGGTTGTTTTTATGCCTGCCGTTAGATTTCATTGCCCCTTTATTGGTCTTAATGGATGTCGTGATGGTGGTGGTAATGGTCTGACTCGAACATCTTTGATCACACATCTTCGCGATCGGCATTTTAGTGTTGAGGCTCAAGCTATCATTAGGCAATCTCTTTTGACGGATCTGACTATTTTCGAAAGGGCTGAGGTTACTCTTAAGCGTATGGGTTTGTGGTTGTGTGGTGGTTGTTTCAAAACGCATACCTTCCGGACTAAGTGTCGCCATGGTGCGGGTTCTGATTTTGTGTCTCCTCCTGATTGTGGCGATGGTGTTGTTCGGTTCGTGCTATATGATCTCACTAAACCACAGGTTCCTTCCCATGTAGCCCTTGTTGAGGATTCGGTTTTAGACGTGCTCGGTGGTTTTGATTTACCTCTTCTTGATGCTTTGTTCGCTAAGGGGTTGCGAACTGTCAAATCTATCCCTCCCAAATGTCGTTTGGAGTTCTCTCGTGCTTTGAAAAGAGCTCTTGATAAGGTGATCTGCACGCCTGATGACATTTCTTGTTGGGTTGGTTTATTTGTCTTGCCTCTTTGTCTACTTAAAACCTTTTGCCCGAGGAGTAGTCAAGAGAGTAGGTCGGTCACTAAGCGTCAACGCCAGGAAGAGTATATTGTTAATGCTATTCGTACATGGGGCTCTCCTGGTGGCAGTTTGCAGGTTGTGCGTGAGGTTTTAGCCGAACCTCATCCATTATGGTCTTATATTGATGATGATAGCTTGGATTTGGGTGATCGCAATGTCAAGCAATGTAAGAGGAAGATTTGTGATGGTCATTATACTGCTGCGGTCAGAGTTCTTTCGTCTTCTGGTATTGCTCCTTATGATGTTTCTACTCTTGAAGACTTAAAAGCTAAGCACCCTTTTCAGTCTGCTCCTCCTTTGCCTGATATACATATTGATCATCATCATCTTACCACATCCCCTTCTACCGTTCTTGACATGATCAAGAGTTTCCCCCGTGGTACTTCTTGTGGGCGGGATGGGTTGCGTGCCCAACACCTTTTGGATTGTTTGAATGGTGCAGCTGTGGCTATTTATGACGAGTTGATCGCTTCTATCACCCAAGTGGTGAACCTTTTTCTTGCTGGTAAATGTCCGAGGGCGTTGGGTGAGTATATTGCTAGTGCTCCTCTCACACCCTTAGTCAAACCAGGAGGGGGTATCCGTCCTATTGCTGTTGGGACTGTTTGGAGGCGTTTAGTTTCCAAGGTTTGTGCTTCCATGATTAGCCACTCTTCAGACAGTTATTTAGATGATTTACAGTTTGGTGTTGGGGTGTCGGGGGGAGGGGAAGCTATTCTTCATGCTGTGAATCGGTTGGTTGAGGACCGTGGGGGTGATATTGGTCTGTCTATGTTGCTGGTTGATTTTAAAAACGCTTTCAACATGGTGGATCGGGCTGTTATGTTACGTGAGGTTAGGCTGCATTTCCCGGCTATTTCACAGTGGGTGGAATTATGTTACTCCAATCCTGCCAGATTATATTATGGTGAGCATACTCTTTGGTCTCATCAAGGTGTGCAACAAGGTGATCCTCTTGGGCCTTTTCTTTTTGCTTTAGTGTTACATCCCCTGGCATGTAAAATTAGAGATTCTTTTGACCTTTCCTTTCAAGCTTGGTATCTGGATGATGGCACTATTATTAGTGATACCTTGGTTGTGGGTAAGGTTTTAGAGTTGATTATGACGGATGGACCTTGTCGTGGCTTACACCTCAATGTTGATAAAACTGAAGTTTTTTTGCCACAGGAGGACCCTAGAAGCAGGTATGATGGTGTTTTTCCTCCCAATATTTCTCGCCCCTCACATGGTGTTAAATTATTGGGTGGACCTGTTAGTGTGGATTTTGAGTTTGGTAGTAAGCTGGTCCTGAAAAGGGTTGCTAAAACTATTGAACTTATGGAGGCTGTTGCTAAACTTAATGACCCCCAATGCGAGTTGTTGCTACTCCGTACATGTGCTGGTATTTCTAAGTTATATTTTTCTATGCGCACATGTTCTCCTCGGGTTTTTGAGTGTGCTCAGGTTTCTTTTGATGTGGCACTTCGTTCTTCTTTGGAGCGCATTGTCACTGCTTCTGGGCCCGGTTTTGGTAATTGGCAGTGGAGACTCGCCACCTTACCCTTTGCTTTTGGGGGGCTTGGTCTATATTCTGCAGGTGACGTCTTGAACTATGCTTTCCTTGCTTCTAGACTTCAATCTGCTAGTTTACAATCTAAGCTTCTCCTTAGTTCTGGTATTGTAACTACTGGTCCTTCTTTTGATGATGCTCTATGTACTTTTAATGCGAATATGGATATTGACCTTTTGAGTAACCCTAGCGAGGTCGCTGCCCCCAAACTTATGAAGAAATTGGCAGATATATATTTCGATCGGGTTACCCAAACTGTTGAATCTACATTCCATATTTCTCCCCGACAGATGGCGTTATGGAGTTCACTAAAAGAGGATCATACTTCGGATTGGCTTAGGGTGGCTCTGATATCTGGACTGGGACAAACTATGAGTGCTAGGGCTTATCGTTGTGTGCTATGTTATCGATTGGGCATTCCTCTTTTCACTGTTCAGATGCCGTGTTCAGCCTGTTCTAAGGTATTTTCTGGAGATATTTTTGGGGATCACGCTGTTTTGTGTACGGGTATTGTTGGCGTTAAACATCGGCATAACCTTGTGCGCGATGTTCTTGTTGATATATGCTCTCGGTCCGGGATTTCAGCTCGTAAGGAGGTGGATATTGGGCTTTATGGAGATAGGGACAGATCCTTACGTCCGGCTGATATATTACTTTACTCTTGGGATAGTGGGCGTGATGTTTTTGTTGATCTTACGGGATCGTCGCCCTTGACACAATCTGGGATGACTGATTTTGTACCAGGGCGTGCGATCATTGATGTTGCGCAACGTAAACGTGCCAAGTATGATGCTAAATGTGCGGATATTGGATATGGGTTTCTCCCCTTTTCTTTTTCTTCCTTTGGTGAACTTGAGAAGGATGCAGTAACCTTACTAAAGCGCATTCGCCAATTCTCTATGACTCAAGACATTGGAGTGCGTGTCGCGGTTCATATTTTTAATAGGATTGGTTTTGCTATTGCTAGAGGTGTGGGGGCCCAGCTTGTTTTCTCGGCTTCCCACTAATTTCTTGTAAATCCTATGAGTTTTTAATAATAATAATAATAATAATAATAATATTATTATTATTATTATTATTATTATTATTATTATTATTATTATTATTACTGATGTGTGTTATGCTATCGGTTAAGTGTCCCCCTTTTTTCTGCTCAGATGTCATGCTCAGCTTGCTCCAAGGTATTTGTTGGAGACATTTATGGGGATCACGCGGTATCCTGTGCTGGTATCATTGGCATTAAACATCGGCAAAATGTGGTGCGCGATACCCTTGTTGACATATGTTCTCGGTCTGGGATTTCGGCTCGTAAAGAGGTTGACATTGGGCTTTGCGGTGATAGGAACAAATCCCTACATCCAGCTGATATATTGCTCTATTCTTGGGACGGGGGGCAGGATGCATGTGTCGATTTGACAGGGTCGTCTCCCTTGACAAAAACTAATATGGTTGATTTTGCACCGGGTCGTGAAGTGGTCGAAGCAGCGCAACCTAAGCGTGTCTAGTACGAGGCCAAATGTGCGAACATTGGATATAGGTTCATCCCTTTCTCATTCTCTTCCTTTGGAGAACTTGAGAATGAGGCGGTAACCTTACTAAAGCGCATCCGAAGTTTCTCGTTGACTTAGGAAATCGGCGCACGTGCTGCTGATCATATTTTTAGTAGGATTAGTTTTGCTATAGCTAGAGGAGTGGGGGCCCAATTAGTCTTTCGGCTCCCCACTAATTTCTTGTAAATCCTATGATTTTCTAATGAAGTGATGTTTTATTATTATTATTATTATTATTATTATTATTATTATTATTATTATTATTATTATTATTATTATTATTATTATTATTATATAAATCAACACTTTATTAAAAACTCATAGGATTTATAAAAAATTAGTGGGAAGCCGAGAAACCAACTGGGCCCCCACACCTCTAGCAATAGCAAAACAATCATATTAAAAATATGAACCGCAGCACGTGCCACAATGTCTTGAGTCATAGAGAATCGTCGAATACGCTTTATTATTATTATTATTATTATTATTATTATAAATTCATAGGATTTACAAGAAATTAATTGAAAGCCGATATACTATCTGAGCCCCACTCCTCTAGCTATAGTAATGCTAATTCTATTATTATAATAAAAAAAAATAGTAATCCCTATGATTTTCTAATGAAGTGTTTTTTATAATAAAAAAAAAATATATATATATATAATAATAATAATAATAATAATAATAATAATAATAATAATAATAATAATAATAATAAAATAATAGTATTAACTGTTGTTTAAAAAAATAGCTAAAGTATATGAGGGGTTTTTGTAAATTGTAATATATTTTTTTAAATTATTGGAATTGAAGAGTTTAAACTTAAGTCCATAAATTTAGATTTAAGATTAACATATTTTTAAAAGTTTAAGGTTTGATTGTAAATTCTATTAATTAATCAAATTATAACATTTATTTATAACTAATTTCGAAATTAAAAAAGAAATAAGCTCACAAGGCATGCATATTTTTACTTTTTTCTCCATCAAATTTATCAATAATTTGACCAAACTAATTCAATTTAATCTTTATTAACCGGATTTCACAATTATATTATTTTGTTGGTAAATAAAACATTTTTCTTTTATCATATATAACCTTATCTTCTTATTGTATAAACGATTAATTATAACATGATATTATGTCATGTTACGTCATATATATATTACTATATAAAGTGTTTGGGACTTCCTACAAAAGAAATGCTTAAAAATATTAAGACTAAACACTTGTCACTTATGGAATCTTTTTGTTGGTTTCTAAGCATTACAAGTTCTAATGTTATATTTACAACTATTTAATGCACAAATACACCAATTGAACACATATAATTAATGATATTATTATAATACCTCATCAATCAAAAATATACCACATGTTACAAAACAATAATGCATAAATTAATTTTTTTTTTCTTTTTTAAAACACACACTAAATGAAATTTATAAATCATTAATGATATTATTAAAATATATTGTCACTCAAAAGTACAATTAATATACCTTATAATACAAAACAATAATGCATAAATTATCTTATCATTTTTTTCCTCTTTAAAACACCCGTTGAAATATACAATTCATTAATGATATTATTAAAATACCCCCAACTCAAAAGTACACTTAATATATCATATGGTACAAAATAATAATGCATAAATCATTTTATATTTTTTTTCTTCTTTAAAACATCCACTAAATGAAATTTAAAAACCATTAAGCGGATTGTACAAACCAATCTTTTTGTAGTAAGACTTTCTGACAACATCTTTTTCAACCACGCAACAGACCACCATTTACGACCACAAATTAGCAATATAGACACCACCAGATGACGCTAAAACCGCTATTTAAAACACGAGAAGTGATACAACCACACAAAAATTCCCACAAAAGAAATCCACAAAAAGAGGTGTATGCATTTGATTGACTTAGTACAAGAGAAGAGAGATAACCTTTATCAAATACACTAATCAAATGCATACACCTCTTTTTGTGAATTTCTTTTGTGGGAATTTTTGTGTGGTTGTATCACTCCTCTTAAAACACCCTCTATGTATTAATGTTATATAATATTACATGTCCGAACAACTAGCAATAGCGATGACCACCGTTTTCGTATCGTTGTTGCATCATGATGCATGGGTTCTCTGCCATTTTTTTAATAAAATATTGTGCGGTGAAAATTTTCCTAAAGTTATCGCGATGCGTAAAGTTAGCACCATGAAAAACATACAATTGCTCAACAAAAAATTTTATTACGGAATGCTCGCCGCAGTAACGCGTGGGTACCTTGCTATAAAAGCTTTTTATAATGTTACCAAATGCATAATAAGAAAACAAGATAATTTCCAATTAATAACCACTGTTTGACATTTTTTTCCTTCTATAAAAACAATTCATCGAAAAGACCTTGCTATCGCCGAAAAATATAATCACACAGGTACATACCACCGAAACGCACAGGTACCAGCTAGTAATAATATGTTTACTGAATTACTTCGTTGACATTTTGTATTAGTTGTAATTATTAAAATTATATATAGATTCAAGGCTTTTAAGCAAGTATTACAATATTAGTGTCATCCTATTTTTTATTATATAAGACTAGTAGGGTATCCGTGTGATGAGGTGACGAGTACCATTTGACTAAATTTTTTGGCGAACAAATATTATTTTGTTTTAGGTTGTTGGATTTCAGAGTGATAATTGTGCTACATGCATGTATATATTGTGCTTAGAGAATTGTATTTATTGGTGAAGGGCGTATTAATTGTATGTAAGAAATAGTGTTTTAAGATGAGAATGATCTGAGCTTTACAAACTTGTAAATTATGTTTGATGACTTGTATTTGCTTAAAATTCTATTTATAATGATCTTAAAACAATTAATAAAAGAGATAGTCTTAAACCCTTTATAAGTAGTATAGATAGTCAATCAAATTTTATGATTTTTCAGTTGGGTAAATAAGAGAGCTTGATTTTATTAAGTTACAAAATGAAGTCATATCATTAGACAATAAACCGTCAAAACTGAAACAATTTGGTTAAACCAATTTAAATTTCATTCAGCTAAAAATATATATCAAAACACATGTGTGATTTTGTGAGGAAAAAAACTAAAAAAAATAAGGGTAATTACTAAAACTTTAATTGTTAAATTTTAAATAAATTATATGAAGTTAAGTAAACTTATCAGTTTTCATGTTTTTTAATAACTTTATAAATTTAATAATTAACTTCTAAGAAAACAACATTTATGTTCTTGTTATTTATAAATATTACTTATAAATTTCAACATGAAAGCACAGGTTACCCTGATATTTAAATAAATACACGATATTATACATATACGAACGACTTGTATCATTCCCTTCTATGAGATTTAGTAAATGTTGTTTGGAAATTCTTTTTGTATTATCCGCGTTCCAAATCTTGTTATTCTTGCTTATAAGTTTAACCGGGTCTACACGGGTTTAAAAATTAAATACGATTAAAATTATTATTAACATGAACATAAATATTAAAATGACGGCGCGATCTCACGGATTACTATGAGATCAAAATAAATACAAAAGATTCTACATATTACAACGATCAATCTCAACATCATGCCAATTAAATAAAGTCAAATCATTTTGCAACAAAGATCTATACAAAAAAATTATGTAAAAACCCGCAGTTGAACATGTATTATAACTATATAAGTATAAAAGATATTACGTAATTTTATAGATAAATTTTATTTAACAATGTTGTGTATTCACCGGACAGGCTTTAGCATGCCAAGATAAAAATATACCCCCTTCGTTTCAAAGTTATTGTCAGGAGACAAAAATCACAAAGTTTAAATAAAGTGAGACCACTATAAATCGCAACCACTCAATTAAAATATTTCCTCCACTAAATTCTCTTTTTTTACTTAAAATGGAAAGTGAACAATTATTTTGAGACATACTGATAAGAATCTATACGTGTACACAAGAAAGAAAACACGGGTCAAGAGTCATGAGCAGGAGCAGTTTAATTCCCTTTTCAGAATCTGGATGGACCCACTGGGTCAACCATGAAACGGTTAAAACTGAATAGGAAGGGAGTAGTTCTGATCCTGCATTTTAGGAGCAGTTATTGTTACTTTGTAATAAATCAGTAGTTACTGTTTTTATGTATGTGTGAAGAATAATAAACTTGTTGTAACCACGTTTGTGAAGGAGACCAGCCATCTCGAATTTGGCTATATCAATCGTTGACTGCCTAATTTATCCAGTTACTATCATTGGTTCCATTGCCGGGAAACGAAAGCATGGTACAGACCCGGAGTAACCCAGAAGGAAGCAATCAACCACCAGATCCAGTAGCGGTATAGTTAGCCGCTATTGCTAAGCAATTGGAGGCCATAGATGTGTTGCAGAAAGATGTGGCAACCCTTAAATCTCAATCACATAAAAGGGACAGATCATGTTATTTTAATGGAAGGCAGGATGAAGGGGAATCGTCCTGGCATAATCAAAGGTATCGTACACACAACAAAATTTCTTTTCCTACCTTCAGCGAGGGAGACCCACGGGGTTGGATTCTTAAGGCTGAGAAATATTTCCGTTACTATAACATTCCAGAAGAAGAAAAGGTCGATGTTGCATCGATGCACTTGGAGGGAGATGCACTGGACTTTTATTCTTGGATATCGACCAATCAAACGGTGGGAGGATTTAGTACGAGCCATGCAGATAAATTTTGGGCCTACTGAATTCCAGAACCCGGATGAGCATCTATGTAGTGTAAAGCAAACAAGAACCGTGCAAGAGTATCGACAAGAATTTGCCAAACGTTCCTCACGAGTCTCCAATTGGCCGGAACACTGTCTTTTGGGTGTGTTCCTTAATGGCCTCAAAGAAGATTTGAAAGCGGATGTACGGATACAGAAGCCACGAACAGTGTATAAAGGGGTAATCATCGCTTTGGAATTCGAATCTAAAATCAACCATACCCGCGATGGGAGAGGTCAACATGGATAGCACCCTCAAAATCCATCGAAATCGAGTCCAAGGCTACGACTGCTACATCAAATTCATCTAACAGCAATTCCAAACCACCCCTATGAATTTCTGACGCTGATTGACAATCTTGTTACCTTAAGGGTGAGTGTTATCGATGTGGGGAAATATTGGCCTGGTCATTGGTGTAAAACAGGTACTCTCAAGGTGTTGGAAGTGGAGGAAGGGTCTGAAGAGCAGCCTACTAGTGAATTCGAATATATGGCAGGGGATACTAATGACGTTGCTGAGATTAGTCTACATGCCATCTTTGGAAATCCCCACCCCAGAACCATGAAGGTTCAAGGTATGCTTCATTCCAAAGAAGTGATTATTTTAATTGATGGGGGATCTACACATAATTTTATCTCTGATGTATTGGTAAAGGACATGCATCTTAATACTCAAGTAGTTGCACGTTTTGGTGTTCAAATTGGCAATGGAGATTTTATTAGGTGTGGCTACATATGCAAAAACCTCCCAATATAAATCAATGAACTTAAAATTGTCCAGGATTTCTATCCCTTTTCGTTAGGCGGAGCAGATTTGGTTTTGGGTATTCAATGGTTGGAAACACTTAATAAGGTCTAAGCGAATTGGAAAGAAATGTTCATGATTTTTAATGTAGATGGAAAACGTTATAAATGGCAGGGTATTACAACTGGTTCGCAAAGTTCATCCAGTTTTCAATATTTGGCTGTTGAACCGGGCACTCAACCAGAAATTCCCGATGTTCTCCAACCAGTGATGCATCATTACAACCCAGTTTTCGAAGAACCCAAGTCTCTGCATCCCAACCGTTCACAGAACCACTCCATTCCCCTACTTCCAAATTCCACACCACCCAATATTTGGCCATATCGATACCCCCGTTCCCAAAAGGCTGAAATCGAAAAACAAGTGGAGGCATTATTGACAGCGGGGTTTATTCAGCCTAGCAATAGCCCTTTCTCAAGGCCGATTCTACTGGTTAAGAGAAAAGATAATACATGGCGGATGTGTGTGGATTATCGAGCTATCAACAAAATAGTGATAGCCGACAAATACCCAATCCTAAATATGGATGAACTATTGGATGAGTTATGTTGAGCCACTGTATTTTCAAAGTTGGATTTACGTTCTGGTTACCATCAAATCAGAGTAAACGACCCGGACACCTGGGCTAAACAATTTCCTCATTTTCGCCTTGAGGACAAGTCGTTTTACCACGGGGGAAATAATGATAAGAATCTATACGTGTACACAAGAAAGAAAACACGGGTCAAGAGTCATGAGCATGAGCCGTTTAATGCCCTTTTCGGAATCTGGATGGACCCACTGGGTCAACCATGAAACGGTTAAAACTGAATAGGAAGGGAGTAGTTCTGATCCTGCATTTTAGGAGCAGTTATTGTTACTTTGTAATAAATCAGTAGTTACTATTTTTATGTATGTGTGAAGAATAATAAACTTGTTGTAACCACGTTTGTGAAGGAGACCAACCATATCGAATTTGGCTATATCAATATGAATCTTAATCGTTGACTGCCTAATTTATCCAGTTACTATCACATACCAGAAAAGAAATGTGGACTATAATTTTGAGATAGAGAAAGTATGTTCTTAACCAATTGTATTATTAAAAAAATTAGATAATATATACTAGTAATTACTATATACAAGTAATTAAAATTTAGATATATTATGACTTATGAACAAATTATGTAAGATTTATGTTAGAGCCCCGTGTGAGCATCGGGTATTCGGGTATATAACTAGTCACTAAGTAAAAGAGTAACAAATTATTTAGATGTTCATGGATCAACCTCAAATTACAATTTCATCGTAATAAGCCACTATTATTGTGGATCTTATCTCATGTTCTGCTAATTAAAAATGTAACAGATATTATTTTGTATTTTTTTAGATTTTTAATTGTTTTCACTTTAGTTTTTTTTTAGTTTGAGCTATGTATGTATTGCACGTTATACTATTATAGTACATTTACACTTTAATATGCAAATATTAAAACTTGCAATAGTAAAGTTATTATATAATTTAAAATTTTAGTAACACATACCTCATGTATACTAATTGACTTTTACATCATACAAAAGGACATGAAAACAAATACACCGCATTAACGTGTAAAATAACAAATAGATATGCCTATCATTTAACATCTCCCTCATATGCACTATCAAACACCGTCAATTATTATTACACTCACGCTTTCGCCGCAACAAATCACAACTACATACAATCTCATAACAACCTAATAACACCTTCAATAACATTCTAAGAAACAACGACTCTTTTACCAATTTACAACTCAATTAGTTACGCACATTTAACAAAACTAACAATAACAGTAACAGTTAACAGTACCGACGCAATAGTTGCTACTTAAGAAAACATAAACATTTAACATTAGAGTTTGACCTAACAAAAGGATAACTACATCATAAAATACAATCATCCAAAAAGTAGTAAAACATTAAATTACAAAAATACCTTTATTCAAAAATAGAAATCAATAAAGAAATACATAACTCTCTACCAAATTTGTATTTATTTTCAATACTAAATATTAAATGGTGTGACAGCAGTCATCCTCTAATTCCCCCATGCGCCTCTTCTTTCTCCCTCCCTCCATCCTTTGTCAAAACCATCTTTTCTTGTTCTTCATATATAAATAACAGACACAAACCTTAAAAACAAAAACACACAACATGGATGTCTGGTCTCCATCCTTAAATGTCGATCAAGAATTTGCTAAGCTTATTAATCGTATGCATCCACCCAGGTACCATAATCTTGAATTTTATCCACATTTCTTGAATTTTTTTATAAAGGTTAAATTTTTATATAATTGTATTTGATTTCATGAATCTTGAAATTGTTTTGTAGGGTTGCTGTTGATAATGTAACAGACAAAAATGCGACTTTGATTAAGGTATGAATATTACTATTTGTTTTTTTGTTGTTATGGTTAAAATGTGCTAGTCTCGGGTTAGGGGTACGACTGTCTACATCCTAACTACCCGTCTTGCGGGTTTGGTTAAAATGTGGTAGGGTGGATTAATTTAATGGATTGTTTTTCGGGTTTGTTTTGTTAGGTTGATAGCGCGAATAAAAGAGGGAGCTTGTTAGAAGTGGTTCAGGTTTTGACTGATATGAATATATTCATTAAAAAAGCTTACATTTCTTCGGATGGTGGATGGTTTATGGATGGTAATATATGTATATGCAAATTCTATAGGTTTGTGATTTTGATTGATTTGTGGCTAAAAAGGTATGTTTTTGGATATTAAATGATTTGCAGTGTTTCATGTTACTGATCACTATGGGAATAAGCTCTCTGAGGACAATGTCGCTGACCGGATCCAACAGGTATATATAGGTCAAATCTGCATTAAATTTAGACCGTTATCTACATACCTAGTAATACAAGATTGTTACAGTATTATGTTATTTGATAAGTTGTGTAGCTGATTGATATGAGTCTAACGCCTTTTCATACATGTATTTAAACTTGTGCGCTATCTTATACGTGTGGCTAGAGCTCGTTGAGCATAATTAAGAAAACGCCAGTCTGGAACAATGGGTAGTAAATAAGGTACATTTTGTAACTTGAAGGGCATGTGTTGTTTTTTGGAACAATTCTCTGTGCAAAATGCAATCAAACAATTATGCATCACGGTTTTTGGTTTATGAATGAAGACAAATTCAACTCAGACCATACCAAACTTTAACATTAAAAACACATGTTATGTGTTGTGAGGGTTATATGATCAGTTATATCAGTCTCACAGTTTTTATTACTTTATAATTTACGCCACATTTTTGACCCAACTAATTCACATGCTTCATGCAACGTGCCCCCTCGTTGTCAACTCGACAAAGGTTAGGACTTTTGTCTATTAGCCTTACACTTAATAGCACAATTAAAATTTTGGACCCTTTTGCTTGACTCTACCTCAAAAAGATGTTTTCTAGTACTACATTTTTGTCACAAGCATGGTTTGACTTTCTAAATAATAATGGAACAAATTAGTCCAATTAGATTCTTAAATCAAGTGCATTATAAAAATGTTTCTGAATTATGATCCTGAGAAAAGTCATCATTTATGATTTTATTGGTAAAGATCATACCTGTAAATGGAACATTAAATTGTGCCAAAAGTAACATTAAATGAATTATTTTGTTTCAGTCACTTGGACCAAGAGGGTGCAGCTTCAGATCGTTGAGGGGCTCAGTCGGGGTCCAATTAGCTATGCAACACACGACCATCGAGTTAACCGGGCGTGACCGACCTGGCTTGCTTTCTGAGGTCTTTGCAGTTCTTTCCGACCTCAAATGCAATGTTGTATCTGCAGAAATCTGGACTCATAATTCAAGAATCGCTTCAGTTGTTTATATTACCGACAATGAAACCAGACTCCCTATAGAAGATCCTGACCGCCTCACTAAGATCAAACAGCTACTCCTTTTTATTCTAAAAGGAGATCGCGATAAGCGGGGTGGCCACACTATGGTTTCTCCAGGGTCCACTCATACACAAAGAAGACTGCACCAGCTGATGTATGCAGATAGGGATTATGATGTCGACGAATATGAATCACCTGAACAATCTGAGAGCTCCAGAAATGTGAAACCCTTAGTGACTGTCGAAAACTGCGCTGAAAAGGGATATACCGTCGTTCATTTGAAATGTCCTGACCGGCCTAAGTTACTGTTTGATGCAGTTTGTACATTAACGGATATGCAATATGTAGTCTTTCATGCCAGCATAAATGCCGAAGGACCCAATGCTTGTCAGGTATTCATCAACACCATTCACAAGTTTTTGTAATAATTGTTAGGAAAGCGTTAATGTTTTTTAATATGTTATGTTTGTGTCATTCTAGGAATTTTTCATCCGACATATGGATGGATGCCCAATTAGCTCAGAAGCTGAAAGGCAACGTGTGATTCATTGCATCAAGGCAGCTATCAAGAGACGAATTCCAGAGGTAAATGCGCACGTGTATATATTTGGTAGTTTTTAAAATCTAGAATCAATATATATTAATGCACGTTTTTGGTTATGATACACAGGGTGTGAGGCTAGACCTATGTGGTGAAGACAGGGTGGGATTCTTAGCAGACGTGACTAGAATCTTTAGAGAAAACGCGCTTTCAATCACAAGAGCAGAGGTGACTACACTAGGATCAAAGGCTGTAAACACATTTTACGTGGTGGATTCATCTGGTGATCAGATTAAAAGCAAAACAATTGAAGCAGTTCGAAATGAGATCGGTGTAGATGTAATCAAAGTGACAGAAGACATTGTGATCCCAATCGTCAACCCAAAACCTACTCCCCACCATACAGGGAGGTTTTCGTTCAGCAATCTAGTCCGAACAAAGTCGGAAAAGTTTTTGTATAATCTAGGACTAATTAGTTCCTATTCTGAAGTTGTTTAAAGTTATGTAATGACAGTACTATGTAGTAACTGTTAATATTATAAAAGAAAGTTAGGATTTTTCCTGATCTTTTATAAACTTTTAAGTTACATTTTCATTTATTTTGTTACCCATTGAGTTATATATTCTGTGATTTTATATTGGAACAAAAATGGTGTGGACCATTACAGATGAACCAAATAACTAGCATGATGTGTCATAATCTGGTGGTGTTAAAAGTGGTGCCACGGTGGCAGCACCCTGAATAGTAGAGACAGAAATAAAAGAAGCAGACTTGACTTTATATGACAGCAGGGACAGTGGCATCAGTGGTAGACCGTGAACAAAGTCACATGAGTATAGAATCATGGACTAGATCTTACTAGATTAGTGTGCTAACTTTTAAACACATATATCTAGTACTTTTAAAATACTGTAATGGAGTAAGTCAACAATATACATAGGAATACCCAAAAGGTATTTGTTAACAGATGAAGAAACAAATGTGTACTGTTTACTGTCATGTTCTGTTTAATTGTGATTCTTCTGAATGGTAGTAAAAATATCTATCCATCAATAATAGTAACAAGTTACTGACTTACTGTATCTTGTTAACGATAGCTTATAAGACCATTAATAAAATTGGGCATAATAGTAATAGTGATTGCACTCACCATCATTTCAGATCGCGTCAGTTTTTCACGCATTCACCAGAATTATCACCAAGCAGCCGTAATAAGGACTACGGAACATATCCCACTTTAAACACAGATATAGCCTACAAATACCACTCACACACACACATCAACAAAGCTTTCGTTTGGCCATGCAGACGACCAAACCAAGCCCACCAAGTGTGAACATGGTGAGGTATAATAGCCTCAACGCGTGGGACATGTCCCTTAACGCATGAAACAAACCCCTATTA
Source organism: Chrysanthemum seticuspe (assembly GCA_019973895.1). Lineage (NCBI taxonomy): Eukaryota > Viridiplantae > Streptophyta > Magnoliopsida > Asterales > Asteraceae > Chrysanthemum > Chrysanthemum seticuspe. The sequence continues at coordinate 214,818,273 of BPTQ01000003.1, read as the reverse complement.
AGGGCTGCCTAAGAGCTTAACATTTTCTTGATTGTGTCCTCTCATCTCAAAAGCTTGGTTTAATCAAATGTGTTATATTCATTAAATAAAAAAAAAAAAAAAAAAAAAAAAAAAAAAAAAGGTCGATTTGTAGATAGTTCCCTTCATTATCTGTCCTTCCACCATGAAACACTCGTAGATTTCCTTCCTCGACAAAGGTTCGAAGATCTTTCCCATTTTTGAAGATAACTTCCCATTTTTAAAGATAAGTTTATGAATGTGCTGTATTTATTAACACAAGTATACAATAATCAAATTTTTTGATGAATATACGAACTAGGAATGCGTGTTTATAAAAGGATCTAGTTAGCAGTTATGTGATGCTCATTAAATAGTAACTCGTAAGAAGTATTTAAAAGAAGCTCCGGCGGGCTCAAATTGTCAATGAATCCGAAGAGAGAAAGCAAGCTATAAGATTAAGAGATATCTTCACGCAAGTTCAACAATTTTCTCTCATGTGGATTTCTAATCGTTGCAAGATGATTGGACTAGACCGAGAAAAAGTGGGTGTTGAGGCTAAAAGAAGCATTCCAACAAGTTGTTTAGTCTGTTGCGGTTATTTTTTTTATATGCTGGCTTGGATCTGTCTTACTTAGCATGTTGCATTGTAGTGTATCCTTGTATTGTTAGGTTTGGGCAGTTGGTGTTCTCCCTTAGATCCCAATTTGGTTTGTTTTGCTGATGTATATTTTTCTCAAATGTTCAAGTATGGTACATGTGCCTGTTACAAACGGCCATATTAGTATAAAAATACAAGTTCCGAGATGACTAATATTTTGAATACACGTACCTTAATAGAATATGTAGAAGATTACACATCTGTTGTATCTTTAACCCTAGATGAAGAAAAAAGTTCTAAATGGAAGCACAGCAGAAGGTATTGGTGTTTGTAGCAAACTTTGGACCACTATCAATGCTTAAGGCAGGTGCAAGTCACAACTGAGCACCTTAGTCCTTACGTATTAAATCCTGGTGGTTTAGTTATGTAAATTTGGTCATCTTGGATTCTTGGAGTCAGACGTGAAGCATTGAGAAGACTCTTTCTGTATAACATTTTGGGGTATGTCGTTCTATCTCGGAACACTGGGGATAGTACCAGATGTACACACATAAAAAATGTCGGTTAGATGTATTATAGTTTAACTCCGTGTATAACATCTAAAAACGAAAATATTTTGAACATTTTAAAGCGATGTAGCAGGTTTCATACATTTAAAAACAATCTTGGTGACTTTAACAAGTTCAAAACGTTGAATTCATTTACTGCAACACATTTAACCCCTCATAATAGGTAAAGGAGTCGATGCTACCTCGGCATAATAATAATTGCTAGACAAGAGAAATGCACATAGTTACAAGACTGAAATTGGAATTGACCACTCATTATTTCAATTAAAAATATTTTAAAAGAGTTCCAATACACAGCGAGTGGGGTGTTTTCCAAGCCAAATCCTTGGAAAACAAAACGCTATAAGATAGTCGATTAACACTCTCATGTCAAAGAAAAAGAGCCTCATTCTCAAACCCCCATCTTCAAGTCGGTAATACTCTAACTGAAAAAGCTACAATAACTGGTACAAAATGAACAGTCACAGTCCCTCAACTTACTGTCTCAGACTAATGGAAGCTCACCACAATCACTGATAACGACTCTCTTTGTTGGGCGATCACCTCTGTCAGTAACCTGGGACTCGATCAACTTTACTACGTCCATGCCTTCAAGAACTTGCCCAAAGACCACATGCCTCTGATCCAACCACGGTGTCTGCCCAACGCACATTAAGAAAAGAAAAAAAAATTAACTTCAACTTCAATGTTTTGCCAACTTTTAAAACCTTAATCACATTATCAGCTAAACTATAACATAGTATGGAACAGAATGATGTGAAAACTTCAAATAACCGAAAAAGAATACCTTGACCGTGCATATGAAGAATTGACTTCCATTAGTGTTGGGTCCTGCATTTGCCATGCTAACAATTCCTGGTCCGGTATGAACGACTGCGATATATATTACAGATATTGGGATGGGTCAATCTTAATATAAGTTAAGTTTATTTGCTACCTAAAAGATGGTATTTAGCTGACTCCACTACAATACGAAATCCATTGTAAAGGATTGGCCGACTTACGGTTGAAGTTCTCGTCCTTAAATGTCCTGCCATAAATGCTTTTGCCCCCAGTGCCCTGCAAAATATAAAAGCAGAAGAATTACTTGACTAGTCTAACATATACTGTGTAGATCATTACAAGTTCTGCAGAGACTGAAGCTGTGATTCTCAAGAAAGATTTAATTGCACCACAAAAACATAAGACCATATTAAGTCGTGAAACTTCACAAGCACATCCTTACGTGTACAATATAAAACTATAAAATATAATCAAATTTTGTTAGAGAGCTTCTATGCATCATTCACTAGTTATAATCATCGGAACTAGCTAATTCCATTCAGAGATATCAGTCAAATTACTGTATCATTTAAAATCCCAATTGCTAAGGATGCTATTGCAGTATACGCAGTATTGTCCTTGGGATTCCAAGAAAGCATATATACATTAGGACTTGCAAATTCTCATATGATAAAGACTTGCATCTCATAGATGATGCATGTGCGACAAGAAAAGATCCCTCCATATGTGATTGTAAACAGATTATTCCAGAAACAAGACAAGGTGCGTGAGAACTGTAAAGAAACTGATTTAGAAAACTGTTAACAGAACTCGTATAATTGTCTGGTAAGCATGCAAGTAAAAAGTGCTGTGGAGAAGTAAATGAAGACTGCACAAAATCATGCCTAAAATATTAGCAGCTAAGCTTTATGTCTTTATCATCTTACAAATTCCTAAAGATGCAAAATTTCTAAATAGATGTATAGAAGATTATGACCAACTAAGCAAGTACACAGGAAGACGTTGTTAATATACATCATGCCTAAATTGTTGAGCAATACATACATCAGAGAAGGCCTAAATAACATATAGTATATGGTAATCACAGTTTGCACAGGACCTACATGATGTGGATAGTATGAACTATGAAGTATAAGAAAGAATCGGCAAAACCTACATTTCCCTTGTCAAAGTCTCCTCCTTGAATCATGAAATCCTTGATGACACGGTGGAACGCAGAACCCTTGTAACCAAAACCTTTCTCTCCTGAACAAAGTGAAAGTCAATTAAACCCATTAATTCATTCCACATACCCATCAAATTTAACGGAAAACCAACCAACAAGATATACAGATATCAACCTGTACACAAAGCACGGAAATTTTCAGCAGTTTGGGGCACATCATCACCAAAGAGCCCAATAACAATTCTTCCTGCAAGGGTCCCCACTGGGTTTCCAATGCTTATGTCAAAAAACACTTTGTTGGTTACTTTCGCCTGTGTAGCTACCTCCTGAAAAAGAAAAAAAAAAATGTCAATACACATTACTAAGAAACACAGGGCTCGTTTAGCTGCAGAAAAACAAAAAACAATCTTTTCCATCTCTAAAGTGTTGACTACTTGGTGGAAAACGTGTATAGATGGTGTTTACATTTCCTTTTTTTTAAGTATAGATTGGCGTCCTCAAAATTTTACTTTAAAAATATGAAAAGCAGACTTTCTACTTTCCCAGAAAATTTAGATATGAATCCGTTTTCTATTTTTCTAAGAAAGTAGCTCACTTTTCACCAACGAAATGCACTGAGTAACTCTCATATCCAATAAATTTAACAAAAGTTAACACATATGTCGAATCACGGCGATTCCTAAATCTAAATCCCCTATTCTCGACCTATTCCCATCGCCTCAACCAAAACACCACCAATGTTAATAAATCTCAAGTCGACCAACGACTACCTATTGCAGTTTACATAATCACATTTACAACTTCACTATAACCTATCCAGTTGAACCAACCAACAGATAAACTTAAAGGCTAACAGCCTAAACTATAATCCAATTTCATTTCTACTAATTACAATCTTATATTACAAATTTTACTTGCAGTAACTAGTAAAAAATTAAAAAAAAAAAAAAAAAAAAAAAAAATACATTAATAAGGTGCGTATACCTGAGCAGCAGCCTTAACGGTAAAACCAGCAGACTTATGTACTAAGCTAGGGTTTGTTGATGACGTCAGCCTCAACGAGTCACCAGATAAGAAACTGGAAGAGACTGATAGCGTAGATTTACTAAGCTTCTTTGAGCTAAACGACGGCGTTTTGACCGGAGCTAAAGTCCGTGAAGCTGCTACGTTTGACTGAAAATAAAACCAACAAATTAAAATAATTAGTAATAAGGATTTATTTAATTAAATTGAAGTGTGAATGAATGTGTTTGTTTAATTACCAGAGAAGTGAATGAGAGAGCCATTGGTTGGTTTGTTTTGGTGAAATGGATAATGAAAGAAAGAAACAAGGGTTAAAGAAGAAGAAGAGGATGACGGATATGACTGAGTGTCAAGATTATTGGTATATTCGCCTCTTTCTTTACCTCAATGGTTCTTCTACTTTATTATATTTGCTATTTACATCCTTTGCTTTCCAAAATATGACAAATCATTTCAACATCATTCCGCTAAATTAATCATCAAACAGTTGTAGTGGTGAACGAGTGATCACTAAAAGCAAACACGTAGAAATATCGCAGTTTATATAAACATAACTAACAATATACCCCACTCATAAAAAAAAAGTTGCACCACCTACACCATTACGGCCAAACTTATAAGATACATGCTTTGTGAGGATTAGGGAAAAGGAAGGTTGAAAACAGCCACATGGATTTCTGGTTAAGTACATTAATCTAAGTTAAAGGTTTTCCTGAACAGAAAAAATAGCGTATTTCGTATGCAGTGGGAAGGACAAGGTGAGGTGCTAGGTAATCAAGTCGAATTCATGTGTTGCTAATTAGCCAGTTTATTAATTGGTCAAAAAACTCACCCCTGGCAACATGTTTAAATATATGATTCAAGCTCGTACAAAATATGTAGATCAATAATTTTATTAGAGAATAAATTATGGTTTATTATATTCGGCCCAAGCCTGATGTATGGGCTTAGGGCTCACTAAGGTTGATTTTATGTTAGCTTTGTAATCTATAAATAATGGTCATCAATGTAGTTAAACCTATTGGGTTTATTCAGTGTTCAACATGGGTATCATAGTTAGCCTTACCTTTCGAGTTTCCAACACTCGGAGTGGTGGATTCGACCCGAAAAAGAAGGGTGTCAACCGTGACCAATGAGCTCGAAGTAGTGGCTTAGACCCAAAAAAAGGGGTATCAGAGTTAGCCCTACCTTTCAAGGTTCCAACACGAGAACGTTGCTGTCACACTGTAACACCCCCAATTTCGTGATACGCAGCGGAATTCAAACTGGGTGTTACTTCATGGCACAACAGTCATAACAATAGAAAACGAACTCTAATGGAGTCGTTTTAAAAGATTTATCATTCGATTTATATAAATATCAGAGTTTACAAAGATGAGGTCCCAGTTGGTTCCAAGTTTACAAAATACATTAAATTGATTTTCGAATGATAATAAAATTTATAGCCTTCTTGATCCAGTCCTCGCTCCTCCGTGCCAGCCTCGTACAATATGGACCTGAAATACATGCTTAAAACTGTCAACACAAAGGTTGAGTGAATTCATAGAGTTTGTTTGATGGTTGAACACATTATGTTTGTAGTGTGAGTTATAAATTCACACCAAGGGTTTGAAAACCAAAACAGTTATTATTATTAGACTAAGCATCATGCAATCAAGGCGTTAACGTGTTCCAAAATTAATTGGAGAAAATGTCAGTGCGTGCCCTATCAGGTAAAATTGCCGTTTTTACCAATGTTACTCAAATATAGTGCGTTTGTTTGCCTTTAATGGGGCCAACACAAACGGGATTCGTCAATCCCAATAGATCTATTCACAATATTCGCGCCCACTCTCACATAGTGATTAATGATTCGTGATTAAGGGACTTAAGTTTGGCAAATGCGGAAACTTGGTGCTAATAACAATCAGATAAGTATATAGTTTGAAAGCAATGTGTTCGGTTTAAAATAAAGCATGTATCTCCCCCAAGGGTTTGTAAAACAATTAAGTAATAGAAAGTGGGGCTATGAACTCACCTCAAAGTAAATGATAGCAAATGTATAATGAGAATGATGGATATGCCGTGGGAACTTCTACGAGCAACCTAAAATAGAATGTTACGACTTAGGTTTGGAATAATGTTTAGGAAAACATAAACCATCCTATATACGTCTCTATGTTGATCATGATGTAGTACATGGTATTTGTGTATGTCATTTATAGAAATGGTCTAGTTGTGAAAACGTATTTAGTTTATAGATATCGTACTACCGTTCGGGCCATCATAATTCAGAGGTCATGCAGTAAACGTTCGAGGAGCTAGGACACTTTAAATCGTAAATCCAACAACTCGTCGATACGTTTTACTCAAATGAAACCCCTCACATGAAGCTCCCTACTTTTGTAGCACTTAGTAGATACAAAATATGTTTTGAGTGAAGATTGTTATAACATAAAGTTTATCATGTTTTTAATAAGTATCTAGTTTTTACAAGTTCTCTTCGTTTTCATAAATATGATCACCTTAGTTAACGGTCTTGGGTAAACAAGCCTTGAGGCTTTAGCCATGGCCTCGCCGTGACTTTGGTCTTGACTACCATGGTCTTGAGACTCAACCTTGACCTTAGCAATAGCCGTGGTCTTGGCTTATGGCCATTAGGCCTCTTGGTTTGCTTTTAGTTGTGACAAATGTATAGTTATGAGACTATATTTACGGCAGTTTTTGTTTTTGAAAAATTTTGGCCTATTTATGCGTTTTCAAGGTCCGAGCTTCTTTGCTATTGAAGGAAAACGTCGTTCCGGACAACTTTCGTGTTTTAACTTTTTGATGATTCGGACCAGAAGTACCACTTTTAAAAAGACAGAACCCTTAACAGCTTATACATGGCAGTTTTGGCGTTTAGGTTTCGCTAACTTCTTTTGCTTATAACTTTTGACTCGTTTGTCCGTTTCGGGTGATTCAAATTGCTATGTTTACCTTTTTATCTTGTCTACCATATTATGTAAGTTAGAAAGTCCTTATGTTACTGTTTTTAATGGTCTAACATGTGTAGAATATGACTAGTTTACTAGTTTGTTACTTTTATGACGATATGTGAATTAAAACAAGTGATTGAGTATATGTACATCATGAATCAACATAGTAACTATATATATAGCATGAAATAGTTAGGATTATGAATAATAAAGATGAGATGATGGTGGTGATAAGTTGCTTACAACTTTTGGCTTTCAATAAGAAAAGAGTAATTAGTAAGGATCGGACATTGATTGAACACTTAGGACTTCGGATTGAGCTAGCTTTCCGCACCTTGGCACCCTTGCAAACTTGAAGAGTTGGTGATGAAGTAATAAGTGACTTGAGTGGATTTAAACTCAAGAAGATCACTTAAACTGGCTAGAGATTTGATGTAGAAGCTTGATCTTTGGAACTTCCTTGCATAAACTATAAACTTGGAGTTTATAGATCAAATGATGAAAGATATGTATGATTTGTGATATGAACGACCCAAAACAGATTGTGAGGGTTCTTAGGATGCATATCACTTGCTATTTATAGGAGGGTAAGTTTGGTTAACCATATATTGGGTTAAATATTAACCATGGTTAAGTTAGGACACTTGTAAAGATCTAAATGAACCATGGTTAGGATGATGCCACCAAAATGATGACTCCCCCCCCCCTAAGTCGGCCAAGACATGATAAGATGACTTAGGTGGTTATTTTTGATCTTATCTTGAGTTTAGAGTAAGTTTTGGTTCCGTTAAATGCCAACCGTAAGTCGTTAAGCCATAAAACGTAAAACCGGGTATCGTAAAAATACGAAACTTGTAGAAATGATGAAACTCATCATTATACTCCATCTAAAAATATAAAATGGGTGATAAGTCTCATTGGGTGCAAAAACGCTTCTTAAAGCTGGAAATACGGGGTCAAAAACGCGTAATTCGCAGTTTATCGGAAAAGAACGAAATTTCAGGGAAACGTCCGTGAATTTATTTAGAGTAGACTAAAATTAGTCTAAAAGTGATATGAGATGTCAAAATGTGGTTTTCGTCATACGCGGGATAACTTTACAGTTATTCGTGAAGTTTAAAAGTTACGCGATTTAAGCAAAAATGTAGAACGTACAAGGTTAATTCCTTTATGGTCAAAGGAGGAGGGAAATATGTTTGACTTTTCCAAAAAATGTAAAAGTGTCAAAAACATATTAGAGACACAGTGCAGGAATCGTTAAGTCTGGATGTAAGTATAATTGTTTAAAACGTAAGTTTAGTTTTGTTCTGCGCTAGGCTTATTTGGTAATATTAAAAATAATAAATCTTAAAAATTCTCAAATTAATCATGAATGATCTAAAAATTTATCTGATGCTAGAAAAATTGTCAGGGTTGATTTTCGTTATGCGCGTGATGTTTAAATGGTGGACCGTCTAAAACGAAACTTTAAAATGATGTTTTCTTAATAACTTTTTCGAAAATGATCTAACGATGGTCGAACTCTCAGGTCATTACTAAAATAATTTATCTTACGAGAATGTGAAATAAAAATTTGACCTGATGAATAGTGAAAATGAATAGTAAATGTGAATAGTAAAAGTGAATAGTAATTTCTCGAAAATGAAAAATAGCCGGAAGATGCGGGTTGTTACACACACCGCCAAAATGTCGTAGCAAAAAAGTAACCGAGGGCGTGACGTTCATAGCAAAAAGACAAGATATAAAGAATGACCTCTATAAAGATAGTTTTTGAAAACATAATCAAATGATATTGAGTCCATGCAGAAAATCTTCGTGAATGAAACCCTCAACGACGACTCTAGAATGGACTCCATGCATGCCAAATTAAGCAAATTACGAACCTGAGAAATACATGCTAAAAATGTCAACATAACGTTGGTGAGTTCATAGGTTAAAGTAAATGTAAATGTGACCTCAAGATTTCCGTATATGACCATTATAACAAATACAATGTCACACAAAAAATATTACAATTGCACTAAGCTCATGACCCAGAAGCCTTAACGTATTCAGTATGTATATAAGTAGGCCTTGTATGTGTCTTGCTAAACACCTCAAGTTCTCCAAATGATATGTGTTCGTTTGACCTGTACTACCTGTTAAGTAACTGCTACTTATCGGACGGGGTTGTCAACCCAATAGATCTATTCACAACATTTGTGCTTAAAAGTAATTAACGGTTCATGATAAATGGGGACTTAACGGCAAACGTGGTAACTTAGGCAATTCGTAAATGCTTTATGTACTTGTGTCCGTATGTAAAATCAAGCAATGTATTCTCACCCCAAGTATTCTAAAACGAGTATAAACAAGTAAAGTGAGGCTATGAAACTCACCTCGAGTAAGTAATGCAAGGGTAAAGTATAACGTAGTTCAACGATAAGTAATCCTAAACGCGACCTAGATAAATAGTCGTTTTAAAAACAATACGACATTTACTATATGCATATGAGTTTATAATTTTTTATCATCCTTATATACTTATAGTTAGGTTTTATAAAGTCATGTAACTCAAAAATTTTAAGAAAAACGAATAAAACGCGTTTACAATATCAAAACTCTAAAATAAAGGTCGTTGCTTTGAAACCCCACTTTAAATGGCCGTATCTCCTTCGTTTCTAGCTCGTTTTTATCCGTTCAACTCTCTAAACATAGGTAAATATGTATATTTTCAATAAATCAAGGTCTCGGTTTATGAAAACATGTTTTAGGTGTCGGTTTATACCCAAGTATATACAGAACTTCTGTTACCGTTTCTGTGATCACAAAATGACCATTCAACTTCACGGGACCGTCTCATTCATTTTTTTATTGAAATTAGTCTGTTCAAAAGCCTAAGTTTAAGACTTTTGAGTTGTCTTTCAAAAATGTAGGTCATTTTGTTTTAGTTCTAAGTTCATGGGTGTTAAAAATACAAAAGACTATACGGGGGGAATTTCAGAAAACATTACTTAACTTCCGGTGGCCATAAATTCTTCAATACTTAACCTTTAGAGTCAATTCAACTTGATGAATTTAAGCTAAATTCTTAGCTACAAAAATTTCAAAAGGATCGACCTCTCAAAATACCCTTAACGTGCTGATAAATACGTATAAAGTTTCGAACTCAGATTTATACATTTTCAGACACCCGATTTGGTGACAATTGGTAAAAATAGTAAAAAATTACAAAAATTATAAATTACAAATGGGAACTACCTAAGACATGTATCTAGCTGTGGTAGGAAAGAGTTTGGCCAAGTCATTCTAAAGTGGTTTTCTATAGCACCTAAGCCGACTATGATTTTGGACAAAAATTAGGATTTAGTATCTTAACTTTTTATACACTTTCAACACAACAAAAAATATAAATGTAATTTGAAACAAGCATGAGATGTTAAATAGGAATGTAAATGAGTATGAAAATGGGTTATGAATACTTACAAAGAGTTTGTGAAGATTTTTGGGCAAGAACGCAAGAACACTCTATGAAAACCCTAACTTATGAGCCTAAACCATAGTTTATGATCAAACACTTGAACCAACACTTAGCAGTTCAAAACCATTGTTGCCCTTGTGTTGTCATGAGTTAGGAGAGAAATAAAGGAAAGTGTTTTGTGTTTTGTGAGTATGAATGAAAGAGTGTTAGGTATGCTTGTTTATATAAATGTAATTGGGGTCATGTAGAGATCTCATTTTGTGTTTAAATGTGACTAGTGATCCAAAAATGGCATGGAGTGTTTAAGAGTGTGTGTGGTACCGTGTATTATGGTAGGTACCAAGGGAGAGGTTCAAATTCTTGCAATATACAAGCTGACATGTATATCTTGATCTTTGGTTCATCACTGATTAAGTAAACTAGGAATTCAAGAAGGAAATAAGATGTTGGGGTTTCTCCTTTGGGAAGTCAAGAAGGAAATTAGTGTGGAATCCGTTAGGACTTCATGGACCGTTTAGAGCAACTTGGTTAAACAATAACATAGATAAAATACATATACAGCGGAATTAAACAAACAAATATGTTATTGACACAAGGTTTTTCCACAATCACCTCCGATTATATTTGATTAGAATATAATGTGTTATCTACCTATAAAAAGGATCAAACACACCTTTGATCTTGGAGGTTAACTAAACTACTCTAGTCTAGGCGTTTACAAGAACACACGCCCTAGACGCACACACACCCCTTTTCTAGATGTTTACATTATGGAAGACTTGTACATTAAAACCTACACCCCATGTCCTCTTTATATACTAGAGGATTAGGGTTTACAATTCTCTACGAAGGACTAAACAATAAATCTTCTTTTTCAATCATGTTCGTCCATCTTTTTGTAGGTTTCATTCTTGTCACTTTAAGTCTCTTTGTTTCATTCTTATATTCACTTTATCTCATCTAATCAAGAATCCCAACAATCTTTGTAACAACCCGCATTTTTAGGTTACTTTTCATTTTCGAGAATTTACTATTCACTTTCACTATTCATCCCGTAAAATTTTTAATCCACATTCTCGTAAGATAAATTATTTTAGTAATAACCTGAGAGTTCGACCATCGTTATATCATTTTTGCAAAATTTATTAAGTAAACATCGTTTTAAAGTTTCGTTTTAGACGGTCCACCATTTAAACATCACGCGCATAACGAAAATCAAGTATGACAATTTTCCGCGCATCAGATAAATTTTTAGATCACTCATAATTAATTTGAGAATTTTTAAGATTTATTATTTTTATGTTACCAAATAAGCCCAGCGCTGAACAAAACTAAACTTACATTTTAAACAATTCTACTTACATCCAGACTTAACGATTCCTGCACTGTGTTTCTAATATGTTTTTGACACTTTTACATTTTTTTTGAAAAGTCAAACATATTTCCCTCCTCCTTTGACCATAAAGGAATTAACCTTGTACGTTCTACATTTCTGCTTAAATCGCGTAACTTTTAAACTTCACGAATAACTGTAAAGTTATCCCGCGTATGACGAAAACCATATTTTAACATCTCATATCACTTTTAGACTAATTTTAGTCTACTCTAAATAAATTCACGGTCGTTTCCCTGAAATTTCGTTCTTTTCTGAAAAACTGCGTGTTACGCGTTTTTTACCCGTATTTCCAGCTTTAAGCAGTGTTTTTGCACCCAATGAGACTTATCACCCATTTTATATTTTTATATGGAGTATAATGATGAGTCTCATCATTCCTACAAGTTTCGTATTTTTACGATACCCAGTTTTACGTTTTATGGCTTTGGTTGGCATTTAACGGAACCAAAACTTACTCTAAACTCAAGATATTATCAAAACTTATCATCTAAGCCACCTAGACACATTGAGACCGACCTAGGGGGGAGTCATCATATTGGTGGCTTAATCCTAACCAAGGTTCATTTTGATCATTACAAGTGTCCTAACTTAACCATGGTTAATATTTAACCCAATATATGGTTAACCAAACTTACCCTCCTATAAATAGGAAGTAAAATACATCCTAAACTCCTTCACAAACTGATTTTGGTCGTTCATACCCTAAAACACTCACATCTTCCATCATTTGATCTATAAACTCCAAGTTTATGCAAGGAAGTTCCAAAGATCAAGCTACTACATCAAATCTCTAGCAAGTTTAAGTGATCTTCTTGAGTTTAGATCCACTCAAGTCACTTAGTACTTCATCACCAACTCTTCAATTTTGAAAGGGTGCCAAGGTGTGGAAAGCTAGCTCAATCCGAAGTCTTTCGCGTTCAATCAAAGTCCTATCCTTACTAAGTTACTCATTTCTTATTGAAAGCCAAAAGTTGTAAGCAACTTATCACCACCATCATCTCATCTTTATTTTTCATAATCTTAACTATTTCATGCTATATATATAGTTACTATGTTGATTCATGATGTACATATACTCAATCACTTGTTTTAATTCACATATTGTCATAAAAGTAACAAACTAGTAAACTAGTCATATTCTACACATATGAGACCATTAAAAACAGTAACATAAGGACTTTATAACTTACATAATAGGGTAGACAAGATAAAAAGGTAAACATAACTATTTGAATAACCCGAAATGGACAAACGAGTCAAAAGTTATAAGTAAAAGAAGTTAGCGAATCCTAAACGCCAAAACTACCATGTACAAGCTGTTTTCAGTTCTGTCTTTTTAAAAGTGATACTTCTGGTCCGAATCATCAAAAAGTTAAAACACGAAAGTTGTCCGGAACGACGTTTTCCTCCAATAGTGAAGAAGCTCGGGCCTTGAAAACGCATAAATAGGCCAAAATCTTTCAAAAACAGAAACTGCCGTAAATATAGTCTCATAACTATACTTTTGTCACAACTAAAAGCAAATCAAGAGGCCTAATGGCCATAAGCCAAGACCACGGCTACGGCTAAGGTAAAAGCTAAGTCTTAAGACCATGGTAGTCAAGACCAAAGTCACGGCAAGGCCATGGCTAAAGCCTCAAGGCTTGTTTGCCCAAGACCGTTAACTATGGTAATTATATTTATGAAACAACGAGAACTTGTAAGAACTAGATAGTTATTAAAACATGATAAACTTTATGTTATAACAATCTTCACTCAAAACATATGTTGTATTTACTAAGTGCTACAATAGTAGGGAGCTTCATGTGAGGGGTTTCATTTGAGTAAAACGTATCGACGAGTTGCTGGATTTACGAATTAAAGTGTCCTAGCTCCTCGAACGTTTACTACATGACATCTGAATTATGATGGCCCGAACGGTAGTACGATATCTATAAACTAAATACATTTTCACATATTAAAGATCTTTCTATAAACATCATATGATAATTGACTACATCATGATCAACATAGGAATATATATATAAATATATATATATATATATATATATATATATATATATATATATATATATATAGGATGGTTTATGTTTTCTTAAACATTATTCCAAACTTAAGTCGCAACATTTCATTTATAGGTTGCACGTAGGAGTTTTTCGACTTATCCATCATCCGTTAAAGTACTTAACATCATTTACACTACGGTGAGTTCGTGGCCCCACTTTCTATTACTTAATTGTTTTACAAACCCTTGGGGGAGATACATGCTTTATTTTAAACTGAACACATTGCTTTCAAACTGTATACTTATGTGATTATTTTACTTGCACTAAGTTACCGCATTTGCCAATCTTAAGTCCCTAAATCATGAATCATTAATCACGAGTGAAGTGAGCGCGAATATTGTGGATAGATCTATCGGGATTGACGAATCCCGTTTGTTTGACCAGGATCCGGTAAACAAACGCACTATATTTGAGTACATCAGGTAAAACGGCAAATTTTACCTACTTGGGGCATCGGTTACTATTATATGACAGCAAGTTAACGCCTTGATTGCATGATGCTTAGTGAATAATAACTGTTTTGTTTTCAAAACATTGGTGTGAGTCTAATTAACTCACACTACAAACATAATGTGTTCAACCATTTAACAAACTCTATGAATTTCACTCAACCTTTGTGTTGACATTTTTAAGCATGTATTTCAGGTCCATAATGTCGGAAGCTGGCACGGAAGAAAAAGGATACTGAAGAAGGCTATAAATTTTATTATCATTCGAAAACCCATTTAATGTATTTTGTAAACAATGGAACCAACTGGGACCTCATTTTTGTAAACTCTGATATTTATATAAATTGAATGATAAATCTTTTAAAACGACTCCATTAGAGTTCGTTTTCTATTATTATGATTGTTGTGCCATGAAGTAATACCCAGTTTGAATTCCGCTGCGTATCACGAAATTGGGGGTGTTACAGATTGGTATCAGAGCCATAGTTATAGAGAAACGAGTCTAAATTGAGACTTAAACTATAACTACTTTTACAAACAAAAACATTTTATAGCCTTCCGTTCTCCGTGCCTTCCATCCTCCAGACGATTATGTGACTTTTAAACATTTTAAGCTATACAAACATACTAGTATATTGATATATACACTTGACATAATTTCAATCATAAACAAAGTACTCAACATATCTGCGTATGCCTATTCCAAGGCATTACGGAACAATCATATTTTCCTAATCTCCCAATCATGCATCTACTCGTGCTTTTTAGGATTACGAAACTTTATCCAAGACATTGTAACTGACTACAATGGTCTTTCCTACTTCCCAGACATTGTGAGATACAATGGTCTCATTCATTTTTCAAGACATTGTGAGATACAGTGGTCTCTATTACATTCTCAGACACTGTAAATACTACAGTGGTCTCATTTATTTCTCAAGACATTGTGGGTTACACAATGGCCTCTTCATCATTTCTCAAGACATTGTGGGTTACACAATGATCTCTCTATCATTTCTCAAGACATTGTGGGTTACACAATGGTCTCTTCATCATTTCTCAAGACATTATGAGTTATACAATGATCTCTCTATCATTTCTCAAGACATTGTGGGTTACATAATGGTCTCTTTATCATTTCCCAAGACATTATGAGTTATACAATGATCTCTCTATCATTTCTCAAGACATTGTGGGTTACACAATGGTCTCTTCATCATTTCTCAAGACATTATGAGTTATACAATGATCTCTCTATCACTTCTCAAGACATTGTGGGTTACACAATGATCTCTCCATCATTTCTTAGACATTGTTAGTTACACAATGGTCTCTATTATTTCCTAGACATTGTGAGTTACACAATGGTCTCAACTATTTCTCAGACATTGTGAGTTGCACAATGGTCTCAACTACTCCTCAGATATTGTAAGTTATACAATAGTCTCTAAAAATTATCTTCTAAACATTATATGATATCGTTTTGCATGAAACCCGTCACAGTCTATCAATTTCCCTAATGGAAATACAAGAAATAGGATTTCTAAAGGACAAAGTGACTCATCATCTACAAAAGCTGAAGTTCAGCAACTTTCTCTACATTCATCAAAATTCTCTTCTGAAACCTTCATTATTAAAAGTTCGTGATTCTAGCCAAGTATAGACTATTTTAGAATTACTTAAAATTTCCTTTCCACCCGTATCTACCCATACTATCTTCAAAGCAATGGAATGTGAAAACATAGGTTACAAGTCTTTTATGGCCAGGGCTTGCAACTGGATAATTTTATATCGCCTTTACCTAGTGGAAAATTTCTCAAAAGCTATGGACATATCACAAGTATACCTAATTTAGGTATTTGAAAAATTTATCGAACATCGGCTAAATATAGCCTAATCACCTATATTTAAACTAGGGATGTAACATAGTCTGATTAACTATGTTCGACCTAAATTTTCCAAACACTGAGAACAGTTATACAAGTGTTATATTCAGGTTAATTTCCTACTTAAACTCGATAAACCACCAGAATCCATTAAAAAGATCTAGAGACGCGATAGTGTTTTACCACTCAGCAAGATCTTAACACTTAATTATACTACCTAATTTCATTCTTGAAATTTTCATACATGAGATAATCCGAACTACTATCTTGGGATAGTCATCAAATCTTCTCGTCATTCCTTAGAAGTACTAGCCTGATTAGATTTCAAGGATATCATTCCGCCTTAATCCTTTAAAAATTCACTTTTAATTTTAAAGCAAACTTGACATCTCCACCTAAGAATAGTGTTAAGCGTACTCTACACTCTTCTAATCGTCAACATATCACATCACTATCTGAACCCCATTGAAATCCAGTATGTAAAACTTCACATTACCACGTTTCTTTCAAACACTAGTTGACATAAACACTATAAGATATGACCTTCATCCCGAAACTACCTAAGACATGATCAACTTTGGAAGTGGTTTGGATAACCACTTGCCACTAGCAAGACTTTCCCTACAACGACAGTTTTCACATCATTACAAACCATTTCACATCAACAATATCTTACACCTTTGATTAACAACAGTTACCCTATTAACAACAAAACTATTCCATTTTGAGGCACTATATAGACGAAAGTCTTAGTTAACCATTTGCTGGACTAAGGTGTTCAGAGATCACCCACGAAACAACTAAGGAAACCATACAAATACAAATTAGGCTCCATGCCGCACACTATCACCAAAAACTCCATGTTAGAAATTAAGGTTTTTATTGATAGCCTCGATACAATAAGATATGATTCGTTTTGAGAATCGGGAAAAGCCAAACTTTAGGCATATTGGACTCTATAAGATTTTAACAAAACACTTTAGGTTATCAACTTAAGCCACATGGTACATAATACATTCTAAGACTAGAAACTTGAGAAAACAAAGATTAGAATTTGGCGTATACACCCTCATTTTCCTAGACGTTTCAACATCGGATAACACACGTTGAATTCCGGGACGGAATTCCCATTAAGGTGGTGAGACTGTAACAACCCGCATTTTTAGGTTACTTTTCATTTTCAAGAATTTACTATTCACTTTTACTATTCACTTTCACTATTCATCCCGTAAAATTTTTAATCCACATTCTCGTAAGATAAATTATTTTAGTAATAACCTGAGAGTTCGACCATCGTTATATCATTTTTGCAAAATTTATTAAGTAAACATCGTTTTAAAGTTTCGTTTTAGACGGTCCACCATTTAAACATCACGCGCATAACGAAAATCAAGTATGACAATTTTCCGCGCATCAGATAAATTTTTAGATCACTCATAATTAATTTGAGAATTTTTAAGATTTATTATTTTTATGTTACCAAATAAGCCCAGCGCTGAACAAAACTAAACTTACATTTTAAACAATTCTACTTACATCCAGACTTAACGATTCCTGCACTGTGTTTCTAATATGTTTTTGACACTTTTACATTTTTTTTGAAAAGTCAAACATATTTCCCTCCTCCTTTGACCATAAAGGAATTAACCTTGTACGTTCTACATTTCTGCTTAAATCGCGTAACTTTTAAACTTCACGAATAACTGTAAAGTTATCCCGCGTATGACGAAAACCATATTTTAACATCTCATATCACTTTTAGACTAATTTTAGTCTACTCTAAATAAATTCACGGTCGTTTCCCTGAAATTTCGTTCTTTTCTGAAAAACTGCGTGTTACGCGTTTTTTACCCGTATTTCCAGCTTTAAGCAGTGTTTTTGCACCCAATGAGACTTATCACCCATTTTATATTTTTATATGGAGTATAATGATGCGTCTCATCATTCCTACAAGTTTCGTATTTTTACGATACCCGATTTTACGTTTTATGGCTTTGGTTGGCATTTAACGGAACCAAAACTTACTCTAAACTCAAGATATTATCAAAACTTATCATCTAAGCCACCTAGACACATTGAGACCGACCTAAGGGGGGGGAGTCATCATATTGGTGGCTTAATCCTAACCAAGGTTCATTTTGATCATTACAAGTGTCCTAACTTAACCATGGTTAATATTTAACCCAATATATGGTTAACCAAACTTACCCTCCTATAAATAGGAAGTAAAATACATCCTAAACTCCTTCACAAACTGATTTTGGTCGTTCATACCCTAAAACACTCACATCTTCCATCATTTGATCTATAAACTCCAAGTTTATGCAATGAAGTTCCAAAGATCAAGCTACTACATCAAATCTCTAGCAAGTTTAAGTGATCTTCTTGAGTTTAGATCCACTCAAGTCACTTAGTACTTCATCACCAACTCTTCAATTTTGAAAGGGTGCCAAGGTGTGGAAGGCTAGCTCAATCCGAAGTCTTTCGCGATCAATCAAAGTCCTATCCTTACTAAGTTACTCCTTTCTTATTGAAAGCCAAAAGTTGTAAGCAACTTATCACCACCATCATCTCATCTTTATTATTCATAATCTTAACTATTTCATGCTATATATATAGTTACAATGTTGATTCATGATGTACTTATACTCAATCACTTGTTTTAATTCACATATTGTCATAAAAGTAACAAACTAGTAAACTAGTCATATTCTACACATGTGAGACCATTAAAAATAGTAACATAAGGACTTTCTAACTTACATAATATGGTAGACAAGATAAAAAGGTAAACATAGCAATTTGAATCACCCGAAACGGACAAACGAGTCAAAAGTTATAAGCAAAAGAAGTTAGCGAATCCTAAACGCCAAAACTACCATGTACAAGCTGTTTTCAGTTCTGTCTTTTTAAAAGTGATACTTCGGGCCTTGAAAACGCATAAATAGGCCAAAATCTTTCAAAAACAGAAACTGCCGTAAATATAGTCTCATAACTATACTTTTGTCACAACTAATAGCAAACCAAGAGGCCTAATGGCCATAAGCCAAGACGACGGCTACGGCTAAGGTCAAAGCTAAGTCTTAAGACCATGGTAGTCAAGACCAAAGTTACGGCAAGGCCATGGCTAAAGCCTCAAGGCTTGTTTGCCCAAGACCGTTAACTATGGTAATTATATTTATGAAACAACGAGAACTTGTAAGAACTAGATAGTTATTAAAACATGATAAACTTTATGTTATAACAATCTTCACTCAAAACATATGTTGTATTTACTAAGTGCTACAATAGTAGGGAGCTTCATGTGAGGGGTTTCATTTGAGTAAAACGTATCGACGAGTTGCTGGATTTACGAATTAAAGTGTCCTAGCTCCTCGAACGTTTACTACATGACATCTGAATTATGATGGCCCGAACGGTAGTACGATATCTATAAACTAAATACGTTTTCACATATTAAAGATCTTTCTATAAACATCATATGATAATTGACTACATCATGATCAACATAGGAATATATATATATATATATATATATATATATATATATATATATATATATATATATATATATATATATATATATATATATATATATATATATATATATATAGGATGGTTTATGTTTTCTTAAACATTATTCCAAACTTAAGTCGCAACATTTCATTTCTAGGTTGCACGTAGGAGTTTTCCGACTTATCCATCATCCGTTAAAGTACTTAACATCATTTACACTACGGTGAGTTCATGGCCCCACTTTCTATTACTTAATTGTTTTACAAACCCTTGGGGGAGATACATGCTTTATTTTAAACCGAACACATTGCTTTCAAACTGTATACTTATGTGATTATTTTACTTGCACTAAGTTACCGCATTTGCCAATCTTAAGTCCCTAAATCATGAATCATTAATCACTAGTGAAGTGAGCGCGAATATTGTGGATAGATCTATCGGGATTGACGAATCCCGTTTGTTTGACCAGGATCCGGTAAACAAACGCACTATATTTGAGTACATCAGGTAAAACGGCAAATTTTACCTACTTGGGGTATCGGTTACTATTATATGACAGCAAGTTAACGCCTTGATTGCATGATGCTTAGTGAATAATAACTGTTTTGTTTTCAAAACATTGGTGTGAGTCTAATTAACTCACACTACAAACATAATGTGTTCAACCATTTAACAAACTCTATGAATTTCACTCAACCTTTGTGTTGACAGTTTTAAGCATGTATTTCAGGTCCATAATGTCGGAAGCTGGCACGGAAGAACAAGGTTACTGAAGAAGGCTATAAATTTTATTATCATTCGAAAACCCATTTAATGTATTTTGTAAACAATGGAACCAACTGGGACCTCATTTTTGTAAACTCTGATATTTATATAAATCGAATGATAAATCTTTTAAAACGACTCCATTAGAGTTCGTTTTCTATTATTATGACTGTTGTGCCATGAAGTAATACCCAGTTTGAATTCCGCTGCGTATCACGAAATTGGGGGTGTTACAATCTTCCCCTATTTGATGATGACAAAACAAAAAAAATCGTGTACGAACTTCCCTAGATGAAGTAGAGAAGTTGAGATAATTAAATCTCACCATGAATGAAACAAGTATGTCTTCTTTTGTCCTCCCCTTAATCCATGCCATGCCACTCCAACATCTCTTCCCTTTTTTGTTATCAACAAATAGGGAATGTAAGCAGTAGAAACTTCCCCTCGAGTGGTGCATGTAGATGGTTAAACATTTAATCAATAAGCTTCTCCCGAAACCAATATGTTTACCATCTCTTGAATCTTCAATTATGTAGGCTCTATGTAATAATCATTGATGAAGAAAACCAAATATAAAATTTGATGAAGAAGTAAAATAACCCAAACTTGTGTCTTATGTCTTGTACTATCCACGTGACGCTGAACTTATATGAAACTCGAAATATAAGTAGATCGCAACCTCTTGACAAAATCCTCATCTTCAATGAGACACTGAGCACCACAATGTAACTCCTTTAAGTGATAGTTAACTAGGTCTTCGTCCATCCACCCCTTGACCTAAGAAAACTAGATTTTGCAAGTCTTCGTCAATTTCCTTTAAGCACGAACAAGTTACTTTTAAACGATTCCGCCGTTTAAAAATATAATAAGAACACGCATCTAAGAAACACCACTTCATCTCCAAATAAGTGATAAATAATCTCCTTCGTAATCAATTATGCAATAAATCCAAAAACGAGCCCTTTGAAAACCTTTAAGAACAAATTCCAATCTCCTTGTTGTGTGAACCAATAACCAATTTTGTGTGTGTTCGACATCTCTCAATCTCAACCGAGAACCAGAAACCATGTACCGTCCATATCGAGCAAAACTAGAAGTATTAAAATACTTCTCAGATAACATAACCAGTACAAACTTGATGCGCAGCAGCGGAAACAATTCGAATACTAGCAATATAAAAATAAAGCTAGCATCATATTTGAATGACCAATGAGTAGTAGTATCAACAACCCAATAGAAAACCAGTGAACAGTAGTAACTCGTTGCTAGTACATGAAACCCATATTTAATCTCGTGCACATTCAAACCATACTACCTTCGACTCACCAAACAGCTTCTTTAATACGTTAAAAACCAAGCATGTAAATAATAGAACCATGCATGTGATCATGCAACCAATAAGAATCAATATATTATCAATGAGACACCAACAATGTTACCTTCAAGTTGCTTCATTAAATCTAGCACTTCTGATCACTCAAGTCACCGACCAACACTAGGTTGAACAACACGAACAATATTAACATGCTATGGACAACATTAATATGCAAAGGCAGCACTATCGTATTGAAAGCAACATTAACTCGCAAGGGTAGTAGTAACCGTGAACGAGCAGCGCAAACTTTATATGTAGCATCCGAAACTATAACGAGCAGTAGGAATCTGTGAAGGCAGTAGTAACGAGAACGATCACAATATCAGTAACCAAACTTTTCAAACCATTCATCAATGGTCAACAACATCATACTTTTCACCGTCCAATTCAATAAACAATTGATATCATCGACCATTGTTCACAAAATAAATATGCCACCGTCCAATAAATCTTGAAAGTAGAATGCATGCTATCGTAGTATATTCAAAGCCAAACTCATAATCATCCTTAAAACTTGTTGGAATACTTTCTTCCAATAAAAATAATTAATCCTTGATATCCAAAAGTATAACACTGACCACAAGTTGTCCAATATCATGTAGTAAAGTAACGACCAATCAGATTGAGATTAAACTTGTACAATATTGTATTTTTGTCACACGTTAATCTTGAATAAAAATATGAGATTACTTTAATGACCAATCAGATTGAGAAACAAATTGAAACCCCATGCGCTTGACAATAAAATTTATGAAGAACAAAACCCCAAAAATTCGAAAAGTTACCCTTTTTCTGCAGCAGTTTAGAGGAATTAGGGTTAAACAATAACATAGATAAAATACATATGCAGCGGAATTAAAACAAACAACTATGTTATTGACACAAGGTTTTTCCACAATCACCTCCAATTATATTTGATCAAAATATAATGTGTTATCTACCTATAACAAGGATCAAAGACACCTTTGATCTTAGAGGTTAACTAAACTACTCTAGTCTAGGCATTTACAAGAACACACGCCCTAGACGCACACACACCTTTTCTAGATGTCTACATTATGAAAGACTTGTACATTAAAACCTACACCCCATGTCCTCTTTATATACTAGAGGATTAGGGTTTACAATTCTCTACGAAGGACTAAACAATAAATCTTCTTTTAATCAAATCCTTCCATCTTTTTGTAGGTTTCATTTTTGTCACTTTAAGTCCCTTTGTTTCATTCTTAAATTCATTTTATCTCATCAAATCAAGAATCCCAATAGTTAGGTGGCGTCAAAAGGGTGATGAGGGGGAAATATAATTTGAAGTTTGATGTTATAAGTATATAAGTGTAAGTATGTATTCGTGAGAAGTGTCGTGAATATGGCATGCATGCATGGACGTAAGTGCAAGTCGTAAACGTTTTAAGTGAAACTTGTAAAACCAAATAAAACGTGCTTGTAACAGTCATATAGTACTTAGTTGAGGTAGACTAAACTTAGTCTAGTGTCGGTTTACGTTTAAAAATATTTTTCGTCGTACGCGATTTAACCTAACGGTTATATGTTAAAGTAAATATTCAAGCGTTCAAAGTGAAATGTTTTGAGTTCATAGTCAAGTATGAACCTGAAAAATGCGAGTTGTCACAGTTGGTTCTTCGAATCGTGGGGTATTGAAACAATCCCACATCGACCAAATATAAGATTGGTTTGTGGCTTATAAAGTCTAGGTGTCCCCTCTTCCTTTGAGCTAGCTTTTAGGAGTGAGTTCTATACCTATCTTGTGGCTTGATGCGACCTATTATAAGATGAGTGATGCTAGACCCACATAAAATATACTCAAAAAAAATCCATATAATGATGTGGCTATGTATGATTGGGCCGGGCAAAAGGAAAAAAGAGAAATTGTAGATAAAATCATCAAGCACGGATCATTGTGTGAATATTTTTTTTTTGTGTAAATTTTATGTGAATCTAGCATTACTCTTATAAGATATAATTGTGTCACTTGATATCAAAGCGAGTTTAATTCTACCAACTCGGCATCATAAGCCGCCACCTTTATAACCCGTCAAAACTCTATATCTCCAATCTCAAAACCTATTATGCGTTCATTATATGCAAAGAAAAAAAAAGTCGGCATTTCTCTTTTAAATCTCGAGTTTATTTATCTAATTTTTTTTCTTATGTCCTTTTTTTTTTTTTTTTTTTTTTTTTTTTTTTTTTTTTAGATCTTCTTTTGTGGTCGTTGGTTTCTCACGCTACAATACAAACAAATTTTTGTTTTTAATCTTATGATTAAAAAATAATAATAATAAAAAAAATAAAAAAAATCGCTATTCCAATCTTCTTTTTAATGTTGTATGCATTATGCTCTTCTTATTTTGGCTTCCTTATCCATGTTCTTACTTAGGGGGAGGGAGTGGGTTCGGGTTGAGCAATCGAGTAGGAATACCCCGAGCGGGTACACCGCCCTCTCCACATCGGGTTGAGCAATCGGGTATTGAAATCGGTTTGTGAAGCCGAGCATGGGAGGTGAGAAAATTTGAAAAAAATGACCGTTTGGGAGGGTACCAACGGCTAGTAGCATTAAGTAAAAAAAAAAAAAATTCCCTTTAAAACCAAACATTTTCAACTCATTTTTTCAAAATAAAAACACACAAAACACAAATAAAAACACACACTAATCTTTCAAAAACACAAAACCATGGATCCAAGAAGAGGTAAAAAAACTTCCACCTCGCGTCAAGGTCGGTCTCAACCCGTTCAACCGCAACCACAACAAACTCCGTTAGGATTTAGCCAATTTTATTCTCAAGCATCCCCGAATCAATTTTACGTTCCACAACCCCCATCTCCACATCAATTTTACCAATATAATATGGGTCCTCCTCAAATGAATCCACAACACTACAACATCACTACTACAAGCGAGTTCTCCCCGTTCTTAAACAATGACGATGACGTAGAGTACGTACCCGAAACACAACAACTACCAAACGAAGAAGACGAAGATGAGGAAGTTCAAGAAGTCGATCCGAGAGGGAAGAAAAAAGCCTTCGCCGGGAGGAGGCCCCGTGAAGTTTGGTCGCCGGCACAAGAGGAGGCTTTGGCGAAAGCATGGATTCAAATCTCCGAATGTGGTGTTGTCGGTAATGAACAAAAGTCCGACGGTTTTTGGAAACGGATTCTCGAGCATTACGAGGCAACTTTGGGTTCGAGTTCACGAACTTTTCATGCGTTGAATACCAAGTGGAGAACAATGAACACGACCATGGGTATTTTCAACGGCTACTACCTCCAAGCGGTACAAGCTATACTTTTTATTTTACATAATCTATACTTTATTTTGTTTAAGCTATACTTTTTATTATTTTGTATATAATATAGAAACGTGCTAAGGCTAGTGGGTGCAACGACTTGGACGTGGTGAGGCAAGCTGAGTCGGATTACTATACAGCAAAAAAAAGACAATTTACTCATACCTTGGCGTGGGAGGTTGTCAGAGGTCATGACAAATGGACGGAGCAGGAATGTTTTCAAGATATTGGCGGTGCGACAAGCAATTCTTCAAAAAGGAAGTCGGGGGAGTATGAATCGGCAAGCAACACCATTCCCGACATGAATGAAGACCCCACCCCTCCACTTGAATCAAGAAAGATGAAAAAGAAGCAAGGCACATCCTCCTCGTCGATCTCAAGTGTTGCGGATGAAATCAACGCCTACACATAAAAGAAGACACAATATTTGGAAGAAAAACGCGAGATGGCGAAACAATTGTTAGCTACATAACTCGAGGGGGCGAAGTTCAAGAATACACAACGGAAGATGAAGTTTTTTTTGGAGCCGCATGATCACATTCGCGATCCCGCTATGTTGGAATTAGTTCTTACCCAAAAACGTGAACTTGCGGCCAAACACGGATGAACTTGCAATTTTTAAGTTGTAGTTTCAATTTTTTTTTTTTAATTTCAACTTATGTAATGTTTTTTTTTTTTTTTTTTTTTTAAGTTGTAGTTTTTTTAAGTATTATGTAATGTTATTATTTTTAATGAAACGGTATGTTTTTATTTTAAATATTGTATGTGATTTTATGTATTAAAAAAAAAAAAAAAAAAAATTAAATAATCGGATACTAGGGTACCACTCCCTCCTCCCTTATGCTTTTAAATAAAAAAGTCTTGCAATCAATATCATTTTTTTTAAGTCTAGCAATCAACATAAAATCTTTTCAGAGTTGTCTTCTCGAATTTTCACGACCTTCCTTCTTTTAGAAAACATTTTCCTTTACTTTGTAGATTATTTTTCTTGTAAAGACAAACTTCCAGCTACAATAACAAAAGTTGTAAAGACATAGCAGACTTTTCCCGCTTGCAATCGGATACTTCATCAAAAAATTACCCTAAGTTTTGTACTTTTGTTTAAAGTTTTCTCATTTTTTTAAGAGTTATTTTATATAGTCTCGAGCTTTTGCGATTTCGCCGCTCAACTGCGAGAGAGTATTAAAAAATAGATTGTGGTTTACTATATTTGGCCCAAGCCCGGTTGATCTGTGGGCTTAGGCTCACTAGAGTTAAGTTTATGTTAGCTTTGTAATCTATAAATATTTGTCATTAATAAAGTTAAAATTGTGAGGTTTATTCAATATTTCAACATATTCAACTAATTTATGTCCTAAACAAATAAAATTTATTGACTAAGTTATAATCCTAATACAAATGCATATATATTAAGTGTATAAGAAAACCTTAAAAGAAATACATAAAATGTGATTTTTATTTTTTTTGCAAGATTTAGAAGTTGCTCTGTTCTCGAGTTTTGAAATAAAAGAAATGAAGAGAAGTGATAAAAATGAGCAGAAAAGAAGAGGAGAAGAATGAAATATAACTTATTATTTCGTGTTCGCGAGTTAGTTCCTAAGATTGAGAGAAAAGAAAGAAAAACTAATGATTTTACAAATATAACCATTGTTGTATAAAAAATTATGTTATATTTTAGGGCATTTAAGTCATTTTATTAATTATAAGTTTCCTTATTTACTTTCTTTTCAAATCATCCCACTTTTGGGAAGAAGATTTTGGAGAGAAAGTGAAGCAAATTTCCTCTCTATCTCTTTTCTCTTCTCTCCTAAAAAAACTCGGGAACATGAATTTATTTTGATTTCTTCTCACTTTTTTTCTTTTCTTTCGAAAATAAAACTCAGGAACGCATTAGTATACTTGTATAGGTTTTAACCTGTTTAATTCTCATTAGACCCAAACATGATTCATTTATTAAACGGATTATAAAAGTTGACACGTTTTTTAACCAAACTTGTTTATCCTTAACTTGTTTATTTTAAACTTGTTTATCTTCGTGTCGGTTTCATGTCGACTACCACGTCGTGTCAAGAATTATCACGCCTGTGGTAAAACAATCAATCCTAAAGGTAACTAGGTAAATAACATTTGAATAGTTTCTAGAATTAAAGCTGAGACTTTGCGAGTTCTTGCATCAATAATACAAACACTTATCGTGCTTGTAGCTTAGCTAATCTATTAGATCGGCTCTTTAGTGCAAGTATAGTCATCAAACACATAAGTATAAAGCGAGTTGGATTTGAGTTTAAAGAAGCCCTTTAAACTTGATCTTGTATCAAGCATGCTTTTGCAGACCTGTGAAATGGTTGATGATATGATGATTTTGGTAGATGTCTTTACGCAATTTGAGCTTTCAAATCGAGCTCAGCCTTACATTAACTACTAACTATTAACTAGCTCAACCTTCTTGCAACTTTGCTTTGTGATAGTATTTATCTTGGTCAAAATATTAAGTCTATATTTAATTGAACCAAGCTTCACAGAAGTTGAAAAACGAAAACATTACAAGATATGTAAACATACTAACTGAATGCAACATATGAACGAGTCTACATTGAAGATTTGGAAGCCACAAAGAAACCTTGAATTCTTCTTTCGAACATAGTTGTTGACGAGGGTGTCGAAACATGGCTAAGACGAATAGGACTTAACGTTGGAGAAGTTTTGTGGACAAGACAGTATACGTAATCCTTTTTTAGGGGCATCTCTAGTGGACTTTACTTTGTGAAAGTTAATGGTTTTCAATACATATACGGAGCAGATTGTTGAATAGTTATGTGATCAAATTTTAGTCAACAAGTAATTTCTATAAGTGTGCTAACGAATACCTACCAAAAATATAGCCCACACAACATACTATCATCACTCATGCATTTTAAATTTGTATAAAAAAGTCATATGAGAACAACAAATTTCGATCTTTCATCATATTTCTTAATCACATGCAACCAAAACAAGATTCTTTACAATAAGAAACAACAAATAATTATGACAAATAAGGAGCAATTTGCGTTATTATTACTCGAATAACTATTCAGGTGCATTTTGCAATTAAGAAAATGATAAGAGAGAAAGATAAACATTCACACAAATGTCTCGATTAAGATTTGAACTTATAACCATTGGTTTGATAGGTCACTCGCGCATCACTAAGCTAAATACCTCTTGGTTGATAGGAGCTAGCCGTGTTGATCTTCCTTGGTGGCAAATATGCATCATTGAGGACTGGTAATCTTGTAACAATCATCAATTTGTAACATAACCTTTATGAAATCGTTGATCTCACATGGAAGCACGAGTGGACCTCCATGTTTATACCCATACTCGCTTTCAGATTCATCAAGAAAGGCTTTGAAGAGCGAGTGATTTGCATGCTTGGCTTTAATCACAAACCGTTGCTTTTGAGGTCCAACATAGACCGAGAAACAACCTTTTGGAGCAAATTTAAGTGTTTCTTCTCCTATGTTTTTATCTAACGGAGGCAATGATTTAGTTCTCCTTATGCAACCTTCTTCGACATCTTGTGAACTCTTACTAACTCCAACACCACGAAACGATTTGTAATGTTCCCATGTTTTGTAAATAAGCCCTTTCTTTCCTTTGTGATCACTAACCATATCCATTGTAAATAAATCTTTTGCTGTCTTAAACTGATTCAAGTTCACATAAACAATTATGAACGTCGTAAAAAACAATAATCATGAAGAAATGTACATGATACCAAAAGAAAGAAAAAAGTAAGAGACATGTTATTAACCTTTGTCATAAGCCAAATATAACAAGATCTTCATTCTAATATCGCGCTGCTGCTAGTGTTCTTATGATTGTTTCAGATTCTGAACACGATCTTAAACATCGTTAGCCCTTTATAAATTCATTGTGGACTCGAATGAAAATGAAACATGTCAATAAAGTCTATAGTAAAGGAGACGTGTGCTGACTTAATTAAATATTGTTGGGAGAGAGAGATGTGGATGTTGCTCTCAATATATAAAGCCACTTTTTTGTGGCCTTAAGGATAAACTTATTCTTAAAAATATCTAAAAAGATATTATTGATAGTCACACATTTTGTTTTACATGTAACTTTAGCCACTTATAAATGTAAGACTCTTAATAATACCAAGACAAGTTTCACAATTACACTGCGATCAAGTATAATTTTGTTGTAATTGTTTTGGAGTATTTATATTGCAAGTACTATACTATTTGGTCGTTCTTAAATGGGCCTAATATATCTCATGTATCAGCCCATTCTTCGCTAGCCTCTTTATTACAAGTTCATAAAGTGATGGAGCTGATCCAACATTTATTGTAGGCCTTTTTAATTTAGATAAGTCCGGTACAAAAAATAGTTGACTAAAGTTGTGTTTTCGAGTTAATTATAATATATATAATTTAGCGGCAATTCGGTGCCATCTGAATATCTGATTGGTTGTCTTTTTGGGCCTGCATAGTAGTTTTCTCACCTCCTTTTAGCAGATAACATACAGCCCAAAACAAAAGTCCATAGATAGATACGAAACATGCTGACATTTCTTTAGCCCAAAACAAAAAGACCTGGGCCATAAGAATTTTTTTTCCACATATCTACTGTTATACAATATTTGCTACTCAAAAGGTTTTAAAACGATAATTTCACAAATAAAAAAACAATATGAAAAAAGTAGTAACAAACAAAAAACACGCTACTAAAACCCAGCACACGTACAATGGCTTTACCACCGCCCCGCCGCAACGCGGCGGTTCATAGCCATCCTCGTTTTGTAAAAGAATAGGAGACAAATAAAAGAGAAAAGAAAGAAAGAAAATTAAATACTCTTCGTTTCCTTTCTTTTCCTCCCAAAAGTGGAAAAAAGATTTTTGAGTGAAAAAACATTGAATCTTTCTTCCTCTTCTTTTCTTATCTAAAAAAAATCTTAAAAACACAAATTTTTTTCAATTTCTTTCATTTTCTTTTCCTTTCTTCTGTATATTAATCATAAGAACCTCTACAAGAAAAAAGATTTTTTAGTGACACTTTTTTAATGACATATAAAAAGTGTGAGCAAAAGTCCACATATACTTACACTTTTAGAAAAAGTGTGAGCACGGTTTAAGTTTTATCTACACATTTTGAAAAACTAGGCGAGTACCCGTGCCTAGCGGCATCGGTTTCTAGCGGCAGACAATTAACGATATGCGATATTGTGGTAAGTGTTTCATATAACGTTCAAAATAGATAGTGAAAAGATCAAAATGTAATTACATACGGTTGTAACATGTGATAATTCAACTCTAGCAAAAATCTTAACATGTATCAAACGACATTAAAAATATATAATGAAACTTAAAATAAAACATTACATCTATTATGAGATAATAACTAACAATGCACGTTACTCGTCGCGTAAAACTTCTTGTACATGAAATTGAGGTGTAGACTCCTCCTTGACTGGTTCCACTAATACATTTGTTGTTCTACGTGATATACTTCTAGACAACGTAACATAAAGCTGGAAATGCGAGAAAATATAATCGGGCAAATACACACCCACATTTGGAATTGTTTAACCCTGAGCTTTATTGATAGTCATTGTAAAGCTAAGGCGCACAGGGAATTGTGTTCTCTTTAGTTTAAAAAGGAACATATCTTCTTCAGATATAGCAAAAGAAATTAAGTATCTTCACGGCCAATTCCAGAATTCAAAATCATACCGTACAAAAACTTAGAGTGTGCATTCATTAAACGCATTTGTAGCGCTGGGGAATTATTTTAGAGTGTGCATTCATTAAACGCATTCCTCCATTAAACACATTCCTTATTAAGTTTTCTAACTTTCCCCCATTAGCATTTTTCAAACTTTTCACCTTGACTTTTCCCTCCATTAAACGTTTTAACATTTCAAGTTTAAACTTTCACATTGACTTTTTTTTCAACATTTCAAGTTTCAACAATTCCCCCTTAATCATTTTTACATTTTATATAGTATAGATATAGTATATAGCAGGGTACCCGCGCGTTTCGGCGGCGAGTACACTGTGATGAATAACTGGAGAAATAGGTCTCGATGAGACCTGATTCACCAGTTTGTATCGGTTCAACGGGTCCTCTCTTGTTCATTTTCGGATGGCTTTAATTGGTTAGCCGAACCGGTGGCGACACCAGTTCCCGGTTGAACACGTTGGTCCGTTCCGGTTTTTAAAACTATATGTAACATCAACTTTTTAGCTTGTATGAAGTTTTGTGTGTTTTATTAATTTGTATAATGTGTATAATAACATGTATTTTTCATTTTAGGATGTTTTAAAAATAACATTAATTAGTGTTTTTAATTATTTTATATTTTGGATTATGTTAATATGTTGTAACTTCTTTAAATTGTATGTTATGAAATTTTTATTGTACTTTTTAGAAAGTGGTATTTTAATTTGTTGATTTTAATTTGGTAGATGTGCTTTTAATTGGTTGTACAATGTGAATAAATTATTGTACTTTTAACTTTTTAAGTAATTGGGTGTTTTAATAAGAATATTAATTACACTATGCATTTCTCTCTCATTTGACCAATTTCAACTATTCAACTTTTTAACTTTTCATCTTTGACTGTTTTTCTATTGGGGAAAGTGAGTGTGTGGCTGGTATGTAGTATAGAACCTTGAAAACGACTGTGTTTTATAACAATCCAACAAAATCAATTACCCACCTTCCATGTTCTTCCTCATCTCAAAACTGACTCATTCCTTCTCCTTTCTCTTTTCTTCGTCAATGTTGCAAAATCGGGTCTCACAAAATCATTATGGTTGTAATTTACTCCTTTTTAATTGATCTATAATTCCAATCATGTTTGTAACTCCATCTTTTTTGTTGTGGGACTATTGGCTTTATTTGATTACTTAAGTGTCGTTTATTTTTCAGCCATGATAAGTCATTCAATTGTCTCCTCGAAAATCTCCCTACATTTATGGGTTTTTTATTGCGAAATGTTTCCACTAGTGAAGATCTTCAGTCATAGCATGGGTAGTTGTACTTTGGTTGTATCTTAGTTATGTTAAGTGATTCTTAAGGTAGTTGTACACTTGTACATATACTCCTCGTGTAGTTTCATTTGTAATTTCCTTATGTTGGGTCCTAAATATGTTTAGTGATTCTCAAGGTTGTTGATGCACAACAATTTATGTAATCTGATATGATTATTGAATAAAAATGTATCATAATCCGTCAACCATAGTTTAGTGTTTTGTGAGGGGGGGGGGGGGGTTCTTTGGGAGCAGAAGTCTTATGGTATGCGGTAATGTTGGTGGTTGATTACTTTATTTGGAAGAGTAGGAACATGAAGGTTTTTAAAGGGAAGACGAAGAACGAGTCAAAATTGTTTAAGGACATACAATTAAAGGCCTTCGAATGGATCAGTAGGAGGTCAAAGTTGTGGAACTTGCAGTGGGAAAATTGGCTTGAGAGATCATATAATTGTGTTCGAACTGCTGCTGATGGTATGTGAATGTCATCATGTGTCACGCGTGTAGTTCATGGGTTTGTTTTTTTAGTCTTGTGTGTTTAGTCTCGTGTGTTTATGTATGTCACAGGAGAGGTATATTGTAATTTCTTTGGTGTGTTGTTATAAAGTTTTGCTTATCAAAAAAATGATGTCTTGTTTATAAATGCGATCAAATTGGTATCGCATGTACCATCTAGCTAACTAGATACCTCTGCAGCAAAACTGTTATAATTCCCATTTGACAATTCTGTTTTGAACAATTATGTTGCAATTCCCATTTCAAAGATATTGTGATATTGTGAAGTGTGAACAAAAGTGAAATTTGACAAATACAAAGAATAACCAACTGAGATTACAAAGAAAATTAGAGAACTATATCAAGTTACAAAAAATATTACATAGAGCCATAATGTAGTGCTAGTCAAACAGCTCAACCCCTTTTCGATCTGAATGTTAAACCCTTTGTTACTTTTAGCTTATCTTTATCACAATGACAAGTCACAAAAGGTCAAAATCTTCCGTTTCGAATAATAGATCATCTTCATCTCCTCGAAAATGTACCTTCAATTAACAAGTTGGAAGTATCATTAAGTGTATCTTCATAGTCGTCTCTATCTTCTAGCTTTCATCTCATTAAAAAAGTGTTCCATTGAACTACTTTTGACAACCAACCAACTGAGGACATATGTTCTTCACCTCCAAGTCCTTCGAAGCTTCAAACATGACAATTCTTCTATGGGCCTCTAAATAGTAACAAAAAGTAAATTAACATGCTCAAACAGCAAGCTTTAAAACCATCTGAATAAATCACTAAAACATTATAAGTTTGACATGTCCCATGTGACCCATCTGAAATTTAAACATTAACTATATTTTCCCGTAGCACCATACGCAATATGTTTAGCTTAAAAAACAATGTCACAAAAAGTTCAAGAAAAGTAGTACAATCACATGTAGATAGTCTTATTTAGGCATTTCATCAAACACGTTTTATGCATTATTTTTTAATAGTTAACAACCCGATGTCATCATCTACAGATTACCAACATACTCAAACTGTAGTACCTTGCGTCGAATCAATCAATGAGAGCAAGTAGAACATATGTTATCGTATAATTTGTCTTGCGGAATCCAACATTCATGAATAGCAATTTAAAAGTGAAACACATGTCCGAATATCAATAGTGTCAAGAGATTTGTAGATCCGATTTTGGATTGTTGAGATAGAGGCGACGTTGATTTCTAAATCAATATCAGATTCATGTTATCAATGTCAAAAGTTAATGAACACCAGCTTGGAGAAGAGAATGAAAGAAGGTCACAAATGAGATTTGTTATGTTTTGGTTAAGAAACGATGTAGTATTGGGCGGTTCTACACCCAAGCTTGGGTACCTAACAGCCACATACTCACTTTCCCCTTTTCTATTATATGTAGTATATATGTAAGCAAAAGTGAAAGTCTTACTTACATATTATAAAAAGTGTGAGGAGATATGAAGTTTTACCTAAACTTTTTGCAAAGATGAGTAAAAGTCTAGTGTTTTGCCCAAAATTTTTAAAAGGTGTGGGAAAAACTATAATTTTACTTACTTTTTTTGTAAGTTTGAGCAAATGTAGTGTTTTGCCAACACTTTTTTGTAAGTGTGAGCATATGTGTTTGTTAATACAAATATCTTCATTAAACGTTATTTATATTTTATGATCTTTACCTAAGTTTTGTTAACGACAAAAGTAAATTTAAATTTTATAAAGCTCAAAGCTTGTCAAGTTTAATAGATATTAAAACAAGCTTTTCATCAAGTAATATCTTCATCACTCAAACATTTACATTTTGATTAATCATATTATTGATATGACTCTAAACCATAATTTATGTTAACATTTTTAGATCAAGCATGTTTTACTTTCTTAAAACAAAACATTACATATGTATTTATATTTTAACATATTTCTAAAAATAGAAAACAACACATGACATCATGTAGTGCATCATTGAAATCTCTAGAAGATTTCACTAGATATTTTGTGTAGATTTAGACTCTACATATCTTACACAATCTTGGATAGATATGGTTGACTTTGGTAAGATTTTGGTGATCTTGCTGTTAGACCCCGGCGACACCAAAACTTTACACGGGCGGAACCCTTTTGTGGGTTCCGTGGTCCGTGGTGCCTGCTGATCATTTTGGCTATAAATAGCAAAGCCAAACCAGGTTGTTTCTCATCCCTTTCTAGCATATTCATATACATTCCTTCTCTTTAACATTTCTAACTCAGTTTCATATCATTATAGTGATCCTCTTTTGTAGCAAAAAAGATCAAGGCATATTCAAGCTTCAACAAATAGTTGGAAGTCTTGTTTGTTTGTTGTTGTATGATCTAGTGTTGATTCATACATCATTGTTGTACCAAACCATCATAAACTTGTGAGTGTGAGTGGTTAGTATTTTAGTCCTTAAAATACATTGTGTGTGGGAGTGGTTGTGCCCTTGGAAAAGAACTCGACATCTAGCTTAGTGTCGGAAATAGTGAGTAAGCGAAGTGTAAAGGTTTCTCCGCCGGTGAAAGGAGCTTGTTGACTAGTGAAGTTAAACTCTCGAGTGTGAGACTCGGGGAGTGGAGTAGGGCAAGGAAAAAGAGTCCTTGTAGACTGAACCACTATAAACAACTTGTCGTGGTTTGATTGTTTCTTTCCTTATTTACTCTTTATACATATTGCTTGCATATTGATTATCAGTCACTAACATATCTAAGAACAATATCAATTGATCTTTCAATAAGTTTTAAAACAAAGTTTTTAGTCGGTAAACTATTCAACCCCCCTTCTAGTTTTCCACAATATTGTTTTACCTACGCTTTTTAATAAGTGTATGCAAACTTAGTGGTGAGTAAGACCGACTGAAAACCGAAACAAAGCGATCCAACCCAAACCGAACCAACCTTACTCGGTTTGGTTTTATGCTTCGAATATTTATGGTTTTCGGGTTCGGTTCGGTGTAAACCAAAAGAAAAAAAAAAACAAACCTAAACCATCTAAACTGAATCGGTTCGGTTAGGTTTCGGTTTGACTCGGTTCACTTTGATTCGGTTCTCGTTTAATGTTATTCTCAAAATCAGTTTTCAATTCGGTTTGGTTTTGACTCGATGCTCGGCCTAGTTTTACTACGCTTTAAAAAAATATGAATACATTTGTTTTGTCTATAGTTTAAAATTATATATCGTTTAACTCTAATAATTTGTAACATCATTTAAATGGCGAAATCTAAATATACGCAACATATTTATTCAAAACAGACGATCTACACAATGAACTTTGAAAATTACCATTCTACGCAAAATACTTTCAAGTTTTGAACGATCTACGTAATATGACCGGGAACTAGTAGATTACCAGGTTACAAACTTTGAAAAATTACAGAAATGGTCCCTGTGGCTTTACCTTTCATTGGTCATCCTTTGACTTTTTTTCCACTTAAAAGAGTTACAGTAATAGTCCTTATGTTTTGCATTGACTTTCAAACAAAAAACATCTTATAAAAATGCTTGAATGTGTCTTTAAAAAATTAAGTTTGAATGTACTACATAGTTGTTTTTGTGTTTCTACATGTATATAGAGTTAAGTTGTACGAGTTCTAATAACCAAATAACGGCTAGTATTTATTTTTCTGACATTGTTAAACGATTGTTTTGTTCGGAATTTGAAAATCATTATCCAGATCCTCACAACGAATTCACACTTCCAAAATCCTTTAAGGGAACGACGTATTTCGTTTAAGTAATCTTGATCACAAATACTTCGCCATTACCAAAAGACATAAGAGCTAGGGTTTATATGTGATTTGATTGTACTTTATTTTAATGTTAGTCAATAATTAACATAGTCAATTTTATTTCGGTTTTGAAGCATTTATTTTAAATTTTTGATCATTAATATCAAACGTGTAAATCGCACAAAGATGGATCACATTTAAATTCAATTTGAATATTAGGTACTAAACCTTTTTTTGCACATTTTAAGGTATCCAACTTAATTTTTTTTGCAAAAATAAGATTTTTCGACTTTTCGAACGCAATTATCGGGCATAATTTTAGCCGAAATGACTTTTAAACGCTCAATTATAATGATATATCACATTAGTTAACCAATTCATCTGAAAAAATGACTGATAACATTTTTTCGGAAAATTGAAAAACCTTTAATTTGCATTAAAAAAAACCTTGGATACCTTAAATTGAGAAAAATAAAGTTGAGTACTTAAAATTAAAATTGACCTTAAATGTGATATATTTTCATGCAATTTGCCCAAATCAAAACTATCATTTGCAGATGTTTTTTAACCATTTTCATTAAAATTCTTAGCATCATACTAACCATAATAATATTGATTTGTGTACTTGTGAACTTCATAAAACATTTTTACAACTATATTCCACAAAAAGTAAGAACATTGAAATTGATTTTACAAAACAAATAGGTAGATGGGGAATAATAGTAGGGGCATGTTGGTCTTTTACATCATAAGCATCAAAGAGAAGGACAAAAGAACATAATTATTGAATGATTAGGGCAAACCATAAATCTCTTAGCTGGATTTGTGGGTGTCCGTAAAGTTAAAACCGTTACAAGGAGATCACAATTGCATGTTTCATTAGATGAATGAGACATGCTTGATTTGGGGTTAGACGAAATTAGGGTTTATGAATTGGGTTAACACAGCAATTGGGGAGCAAAGTGCGGGTATTGAATTGAGGCATTAAGGTTTTTGAATTAGGTTGATAAAATAAACAGGTCGGGTACAAATCAGGTCATTTATATATGTTTTAACTTGTTTAATTCTCATTAGACATTTATTAAACGGATTATAAAAGGTGATACGTTTTTGAACCAAACTTGTTTATCTTTGTGTCAGTTTCATGTCGACTACCGCGTCATGTCAAGAATTACCATGCTTGTAGTACAACATCAATCCTAAAGGTAATTTGAATAGTTTCTAGGATTAAAGCAGAGACTTCGCGAATTCTTGCATCAATAACACAAACACTTATCGTGCTCGTAGCTTAGCTAATAT
Organism: Chrysanthemum seticuspe; assembly: GCA_019973895.1. Lineage (NCBI taxonomy): Eukaryota > Viridiplantae > Streptophyta > Magnoliopsida > Asterales > Asteraceae > Chrysanthemum > Chrysanthemum seticuspe. The sequence goes on along the minus strand of BPTQ01000003.1, from coordinate 214,780,377 downwards.
ATTAGATTGGCTCTTTAGTGCAATTATAGTCATCAAACACAAAAGTATAAAGCGAGTTGGATTTCTTGATCTTGCATCAAGCATGCTTTTGCAGACTTGTGAAATGGTTGATATGATGATTTTGGTGGATGTCATTAAGCAGTTTGAGCTTTCAAATCGAGCTCAGCCTTACATTAACTACTAGCAGGGTACCCGCGCGTTGCAGCGGCGGGTACCATGTAATCAAAACTTTTGGCGAACAAATATTATTTGATTATATATTTTACTATACAACCAAATTAAACACAATTCCTGCATTAAATGTCACTAATACAAATAATAAAGTACATTATACAAATATTCAAGCCCGAACGGACAACGGGACAAATGGGCTTGAGCCCGAACGGGCACGGGCTAAACGAAATTCTTGATATCCGTAAATTTATTGTGTAAAAGAACATAATAAACTAAAATACATGATTCACCGAAAAATTTTATTTCAGGGTACCCTGCCGCTGCAACGCAAATCCAAACCCAAAGATAACACAAGATACACCCGTGTCTTGTGTTAACCATCACAAATACAAACCCAACACAAAATAATGGTGGCCCGTGTCAGGTGTCTCAGCCCAACACAAACCCGGAACAGGCCCAGTTCACCTACAATCCTAATATCCGGTTATAAGCAACCACTAACCCTAATTAGACACACACATCATAAACACTCCGCTCCCATCTCTATTTTTCCTCTCGTTTTTGCAGATCCATCCACACGAACAAAAATCAACTCATATCTCAACCTGTTGAATCTCCCAAATACAAACCCAGAATTAACAATAAGCCTCATTCGATTTGTTTCTACCACAACCTTACCAATGACCCTTCTTGTCATCTTTTGTTATTCGAAGCTCACAAGAACTTCAAGATCTTTTGATAAAGGTCTAAGGTAGGTAACTCCTTTTTGTTGTGAGTTTCGTTTTTTCATATCGTTATAACCGAACAAAAAGACGGATGAAAAACGATTTGGCTTTTGTTTGTTTTTGTAAATGATTCGGATATTAAAAATATGAGTTTAATCTCTACATAGACCTATGATGATATTTTCTATTCGTGTGTTTAAGATCAGTGTAAGTACTTGAAATATCAAGGTCTCGGGTAAGATGATATGTTGTGGTTTCGTTTTGTGTTTAACCGAAAGGAAGAAAGAATGAAATACTTATTGTTTTTGTTCTTTCTTTAGTTTCAGATATTAACAAGTTGATATTCATTTTTGTGTTTAAGATCCGTGATGAGATAAGTTCCACTAAAAAAAATCTATTAAAAGATTATAAACAAAGTGGGATGATTTAGAGATCGTGTATGTTTTCTATTCGTAATAAGTAACATTTTTTAATTTTTTTTGCAGCCGCCACTCTCGCCGGACAAGTAGCCGGAACAGTAACCGGAATTATATTTATTGCCGGAAATAATGGAGTATAGATTTGTACATTATGCTTTACATTTTGTATTAATTGGTGATGAGGTGTATTAATTGTTTGGTCAAGTTGTGTATTAATTGTAGTTTGAGTTGTATTTTTATTTGTGCTTTAAGTATTGTAACTAATGCTTTGTAACTTGTAAGTCTGAAATTTTGTGCTTTAATGTGTTGTACAACATGCTTTATTACTTGCAAGTCTGAAAATTAAATAGGAGAGAGAGTCGTTTGTGCATTATAAGTAGTATAGATTAACAATACTTATCACGTTATTGAATCAAGCATAAGGGTTTAGCTCAACCTTTTTGCAACTTTGCTTTGTGATACTCGTAGTATTTATCCACTACAAAAAAGTGGGCCTATTAGGACCTTTTCCTAGGACACTTTTTTAATTGGGGTCCTAATAATTATCTATTATGACACATTGGTTTTTTGGTCCTCTTATGGTTAAGCTGATGATACACTTGATACATTGGTCCTATTACAACATACTTTTAGGACCTTTATTTGCTATGGTCTTATTATGATAGATCTTAAGAGGACACTTCACTTCTATGTCCTATTACATTCAGTTTTATAGGACGCTTATTTGTGGAAGTCCTATTATAATGAAACCAAATAGGACACACTATATGAAGGTCCTATTACATTAAGGTTTAGGACTTTTACTTGCCACGGTCCTATTTTATTACAACTTAATAGGGTGCTTAGTAACATAGGTCTCATTAAATTAAGTTTTACAGAATACTTGATACGTATATCCTAGTACATGTTAATTTAGTGCATGTCACACTTTCATATGTTACACTAAGCAAAAGCCGAGAAAAATAAATATTTCATAAAGTAACGGGTGGAGCTCATTCACACATGCTATACTAAGATACAAAATCATTCTCACCCGATGTATAGGAATGGATTTTAATAGATGATAACATATGCATTTGAAGGACACGTGTCCGGTGAACACGTAACCGGAGGACAAACATCCGAAGGATAGCTATGACCGAGCGACTACAGGCGACTAGGTGACGCGGTAAGAGCCATGTGCCAAACGCAAGCACACTTTTATCTAATACATCTTTTACCTAATGGTCACATATGTCATCTAAGGAACGAACGTGTTCCGTCCTTACCCGGATATTACGGGATGTCGTCCTCCACGTGGACGTGCCATATAGCACCTAGAATAGGCGTAGCTCGGCTCACCATTTTTGTATGTTGTCAGGTACATTGATTAAGATGGTATAAATACACCAACCTCATTTGGTTTAAAGTAACTCGATCATTTATTACACATTTACTCAAACATTTATTATCCAACCATTCGGCCTTCACCTTTACTTACTCTCACGCCTGAGCTAGGTCTTGGGATCAAACCTAATTTGGTTTAAAGTAACTCGATCATTTATTGAAAGATAATTAAATGTCCATCGCGTTAGTGTAATTTTTTTCATTTAACGATTAACGATTTAAGAGATATTAATTTTTAAAGAAAAAAGGGTCAAAGTTGAGGTTTTTTATTTTAATATAATAAAGGAGTAGCTAGATTGATCTATTGGTATGAAAAAAAAGCTGGTATCTAAATGATTTCTAGTCATATCTATTTTAAGGGCTAATTTCTACGACTTTTGCTAAACTTTCTTTAAATTTTTTTTGAACGACAACTTTTATTAAAAAACCACTAGCAAGGAGCTAGAGAAATTACAAATAGATCAACTGAGGGTGTTGAAGCCAACTAGCCCGACTAAAAGAACTATTACATCTAGAGTGACACCACGTAAAATAACGAATGACAATATCATCAAAAATAACATCTTTCCGAGGAGTTTGAGCCGCGAACAATAGATTATTCCTGAAGTTCCATATGCTCCACCATGAAAGGTAAAAAACGCCTTCCAACAAGCCTTTAATCTTAGAATTCAAACGAATAAACTTGAACCAAACAAGTCACTATGAATACGAATCTAGGGGACTCCATGCCAAATCCCACCATCGGCAAACGAGACGAAAAACATCGACAACCAAATCACATTTAAAAAACAAGTGGGAATTATCTTCAGACGAACCAGTACATATCGGACAAAGAAGAAAAGGCACCGAGACATATCTTCGAAGTAAATTCGTACGAGTAGGAAGCCGATCTAAACAAACCGTCCAAGCGAAAACATTAATTTTTATCGGGACATACTTAATCCAACGAGTAGCAGCATTATCCTTTGGGAGAAAGAACTCGTCCAAACAACTCTGAACATCCTTAACATGAAAAACTCCATCACCATTTAAATCCCACACCCATCTATCTTCTGAATTAGAAAGAATAGACGGTTCATTAAGGAGAAGAAGTTGAGCAAGTTGATGATCTTCAATCCCACCTCTAGCAGGACGACGAAAAGAATCGAAAACAGATCCATTGATCTTCTCAGCCACATAACATTATTTGTTAGTCTCCAAGGCATACACACGCGGGAAAAGATGACGAAGTTGGTTATCACCTATCCATTTGTCACTCTAGAACCTCATTCGATTACCATTCCTCACACGTATCCGACAATGAGAGATTTATTAAACACATATGGCTCTGTTTGGCGCACGACTTATTTGGTCTTAAGGGGTTTGAGCTTCAAAATAAGCTAGCTTATAAAATAAACTTTGCTTATTACACAAGCTTATGGAAGCTTTTATAAGCCATAAGCCCAAGCCTGTTGAAAGTGGCTTACGATGGCTTATAGCTAGTCAAATTTCTTAAATACGTTTCAAGATATAATAGATTAACACACAAAAATTGAAAATATTTGAATTTAATTTGATGTGTTATTATTCGATTTTACATTAATAAACTTCAGCTCAAACTAATTCACCAAATCAACTTTATAAAAATATGCGCTCCAACTTCCAACTTATAACACAAGCTCCAGCCCTAGCCCAATCCCATCTCCAACTCTAGCCAATTTCGCCAAACATACCAATATACCATAGTATGCAATAGGGCTGAGCATCGGGCCGGATCTAATCCCGATTCCGAAAGGCAGCTAAATCCTAAACCGAATACCGACCCGAAAGTAGTCGGTTTCAGTCGGTTCGGTATAGTCGGTTTCGGTCAACTTTGCTTGTAGTGGCGGAACAAAAAAAATCCGATGTGGGGGGCAAAATTCTTTTTTTTTTGCTATAGCAGCAAAATGCGGATGAAAAAATTGGATTTAAAATGATAAATCAAGTATTATTGCTTAGAAATTGAGGATTTATAAAGTTTTAAAGTTTTGAATGTTGTGTTTTAATATGTTGGTGGGGGGCAATTTAAAATTTGAATGAGGTGCACTTTCACAAAAAGGTCAAAATTAAAAAAAAAAAAAAAAAACACTAACATCGCAATTTTTTTGACTAGCCATGAGGGGCGCAACCACCCCGTACCGAATACCTAGGTCCGCCCCTGTTTGCTTGTCTTTTCTCGATTTTTGGCACGTCCCGACCCGACCCGTCCCGACCCGAAAACCGAAAATTCTTAAAATGAAAACCGAGTCCCGAACCGAGAAGCTATTAGTCGGTTTTGGGATGATCGGTTCATGTCGGGATCGGGCCGGTTTTCGAGACTCGGGCGGTTTTGCTCACCCCTAGTATGCAATGAACAAATAAATATTTAACCTTAATTAGTATACTGATAGTTTTTTAATTCTTAATAATTCCCTCCCACACAATTTTTTAGTTTCCCGCTGCCATTGTTTCCCTCCCATCCCAAATTTTTATTCCCTCCAAAAGTTAACCCCACTCATTTGTGAACCGTCATCTCCATTTGGTCATATCCCAAATTCAACTAATCACAAATTCCTATTCTTTTGCTTCTTCCTCTCAATCTCGTCATTTACATAAGAACTGTCACATCTCCTTATCTTACATATTGCTCGAGCACATAATTGCCGTCCACTCGCACGATAACCTAACCGTCAACGTATACCCAAATCCCAATCCATATATCTTCTTATTGTATTAACTACATCACCAGGCTAATCAATTTTCTTCTAATTACATATATATTGTTCTTATCTGGGTTGTTAAAACAAAAAAAACGAAAAGGCTCCTTATAAATAACTGTTGAGATTGTAAGAAACTTCTGCTTGTCTCCTTTAAATTTTGATTCGCATTTGCAGTGTTATTGTGGTTTTAATTTTACTATAACCTGGGTCTGAATTGGGGTTTAGTAGATATTTATAATTGTTCATTTGTTGCCTGTTGGATACCACTTTTGTAACTATATTTACCATTGTACTCCTTTAAATTGTCGATGTATCGTTGAAATTTACTATGGTAATACATTATTTACTAGAATTACGTGGTATTTGGCTTATGGCAAATTTTATTTAGATGAGAGCATATATGCTAATATATAACATGTTGTTTGGTTTTATCTTTTATAGATGGACATCCAAGTTTCAGTTGGAGTTATGAGAAGGAAATGTTATGTTTAGCTCTTGCAAAGATATTTGGTTTGTTCTTCCTGTTTGATCAGACTCGTTCCTGAAGGACTTGGTAAGTGTTATTTTACACTTATCTTTGGATCAAATTTAGAAAATTTTGATTGAATATATGGTACATTTTACTATTAAATTTAGATATTAGTAACCTAAGCTGTCTTTTGTGTATGCATATGGATCATACTATCATAGACCAGTTTGTTGTTTTTAATGATGGAAAATAACTTTTTTCAATTTTTTGTGATGTGAACTTATACGTATGTTAGCTATTGACACTTTTTGTTTGTCTTGGTGTTTGGTTATTTTGAATTATAAAGGGAGTTCGTGAGTCTAAAAAACATCGGATAGCTCCCCTAGAAATTCAGGAATCTCTCTTCACAAGTTGTTGCATATGTCCAATTTGAAGCGTTAAGGAAAATACAAAATGGGCAGGTTTTTGTGTTTTCTAGTACAATTTAGTGGGCTTAGTTACAAATAAGAGTATTCTGAAATTGATATTTTCAATTACCATGCAAGCTATTGACCAGTTTAGTTTTAGCGTAAGTATTATACACTGTTGACATCATGTATAAAGGAAAGCCTGTTCACATGTTTTATTATATGTAGTCATGCAATATCTCTTTTAGTGGGTCAATCAAAGTGAATACATATGTTATATAGAAGATAACCAAATAATAACTAATTGAGTTATGATGTTTTTGTTATATTGGCATATGTTTTGGTGTAATTTTTGTGCCTTAATCTCATGAATAGTGTCTTCAAGCTATTAGTGTAATCCATCTTTTTGTTTTCTTCTTATTTTGGATTCTGTGTGCCTCACCATTATATGCTTTCATCTATAACCTTTAGTGGAAGACAATGGAAAGGATTAGAGGGTCAGCGCTTGTTCCTAGTATTTTGGCACAAGAAGTACGACAATGCATACACGTTTTGTTTAATGAGCATGTTCATCTCTATTGACAAGAAAGTTAGTAATTCTAGTCATAGCACGGGGTCCCTTGTAAGAAGCAAGTATCCAAAAGTTGGCATATTTTTTAGATGTTGTTAGAAAAAAATTCATGTTTAATTGTGTAAGTGCATTCTCAAAGTAAGTTCAAATATCTAATTACATCTATATATATATATTTCTTTTTGTCCTTGTTTTGGTGAAATTTTATCTTCAATGAATTATATGATCATTTTGTCTAATACAATTGAAAAGCGCACTCGAGTAACTATTGAAGGGCTCATTTCGATAAGGTAAATATTTTTCTAACTTGAAAATGCCTATTAAACCATGATTTTACTAACACTCAATACTTACACTTGTATATTTGTTTTTTACCATAGGTTGATTCAGATCATAAGGCAAGAATATCTCCAAAGACTTCAAGTGGCAAACAATCACATTTTTATTATTTTACAGGAGTACCCATGTTATGGGTTAACTAAGCATTGTTATTGTATTTATGGTCAAATGTAGGACTAGTTTTTTGAATGACCGTATATTTTGTTTAAGAAGGTTGAAACGTTTGTACAATAACTAATTTTAGTGAATGATTATGAGATGTTTACTTATTTTACTGATTATAATTAAATATTTGTAAGCAAAATGCCATTAATCATCAGGTTAATGTGACACCTTATAGTGTCATATATTGTAGCCTTTTAAAGATGCTACATAGATTTTGTGACACCATAAAGTGTCCTGTATTGTAGTTTCTTGGGACGCCTCTTTATGTCACTAAATGTATTGTAGTTTCTTGGGACGCCTCTTTATGTCACTAAATGTAACAGTTAGGTACATGTATTTTGTGACACCGTATAGAGTCTTATATTGTACTTTATAAGGACTCACTTTGTATTACATAAAAATACAATATAGGACCATAAAATTGGTTTTTATAAAGACAACACTTCTTAGGACACTCAAAAGAGTCCTAGACATTTATTACAACCCCTTCCTATAGGACACATTTATATTGGTCCTATAAAATCAACAGTCCCATTAAGTGATGTATTAGGACCTTTTGGGGTGTCCTCATAGACCAAGTTTGTTGTAGTGTATCTTGGTCAAATTATTAAGTCTATATTTAATTGAACCAAGCTTCAAAGAAGTTGAAAAACTAAACATTACAAGATATGTAAGCATACTAATTGAATGCACAGAGAAACCTTGAATTCTTCTATTGAACATAGGTGTTGACGAGGATGTCGAAACATGGCCGAGACGAATAGAACTTAACGTTGACAGAAGCTTTGTGGGCAAGACAACGTAATCCTTAATGATAGTTGATGGTATTCAATAACATATACGGAGTAGATCGTTGAATAGTTATGTAATCAAAGTTTGGTCAACAAGTTTCTCTAAGTGTGCTAAATACTAATTAATGAATACCTATCATAGTATCACGTAGTTTAAATTTGTATTAAAAAGGTTATATGAGAACAACAGATCTCTTTCATTATATATTTCTTAATCACATGCAACCAAAACAAGATTATTTACAATAAGAAACAACAAATAATTATGACAAATAAGGAGCAAAATGCGTTTATATTAATCGAATAACTATTCAGGAAAGATAAACATTCACACAAATGTCTCGAATTAAGATCTGAACTTATAACTTTTAGGGTTTCATTATATTAAAGGATAGATATGACCCAAACCCGGGCTTTGACCACATCTATCTTCTAATAATAACCAATGGGTTGATAGGTCACTCGCACGTCACTAAGCTAAATACCTTTTGGTTGATAGGAGCCATGTTAAACTTACTTGGTGATAAATATACATCACTGATGACTGATAATCTTGTAACAATAATCGATTTCTAACATAACCTTCATGAAGTCATTGATCTCGCATGGAAGCACGAGAGGACCCTCATTTTTATACCCATACTCACTTTCAGATTCATCGAGAAAGGCTTTGAAGAGCGAGTGATTTGCATGCTCGGGTTTAATCACAAACCTTTGTTTTTGAGGTCCAACATAGACTGGGAAACAACCTTTTGGCGCAACTTTAAGTGTTTCTCCTATATTTTCGTCTAACAACGGAGGAAATGATTTTGTTCTCCTTATGAAACCTTGTTCGACATTGTGTGAACTCTTACTAGCTCCAACACCATGAAACGATTTGAAATGTTCCCATGTTTTGGAAACAAGTCCTTTCTTTCCTTTGTGATCACGAACCATATCTATTGTAAATAAATCTTTTGCTGTCTTAAACTGACTCAGGTTCACATAAACAATTATGAACGTCGTAAAAGACAATAATCATGAAGAAATAATGTACATGATACTCAAAGAAAGAAAAAAGAGAGAGACATGCTATTAACCTCTGTCATAAGCCAAATACCACAAAATCTTCAATCTAATATCGCGCTGCTAGCTACTGGTGTTCTTATGATATATTGTTTTAGATTCTGAACACAATCTTTGACATCGTTAGCCCTTTATAAGTTCATTGTGGACTCGATTGAAAATGAAACATGTCACAAAAGTCCATTGAATAGGAGACGTGTGATGACTTAAAACTAAAGATTGTTGGGAGAGAAATATCTGGATGTTGCTTTGAATTGAATAAGTAAATCCACAGTTTTGTGGCCTTAAGGATAAATTATTCTTAAAAAAATCTAAATGGTATTATTGTTTGTCAAACATTTTGTTTTACATGTAACTTTAGCCACTTATAAGTGTAAGACTCTACCAAGACAAGTTTCACAAATGCACTGCGATAAAGTATAATTTTGTTGTGTTTCTAAGACAAATTGTTTTGGAGGATTTATATTGCAAGTACTATACTATTTGGATGTTCTTAAATGGGCCTAATATATCATGTATCAGCCCTTTTAATTTAGATAAGACAGATACTAAAAATAGTTGACTAAGGCAGTGATTGTGGCTATATCCAGGGTGGGCTATATCCTAATTTCTGGAAGCATTTGATTTTCTAACATCTTATATATATAATATAAAGTTAAGACTTTCTATATACAAAGTCAGTCACGTATTTTTTTTTCATCATCTTTAGAGATTCGATTTTGTAAAACCTTAATTAAGTGATCGAAAATTTTGAACCTCATTGGTTTTTACTTTTCAGTTTTCAAGCATAAGAGTTGATAGAAATTTAAGCCCAAATATGATAAATATACAAAAGTCCATTTTTAAATGAAAAATAAGCAAAAATTAAATTAAGCTCATTAAAGATGTGGTTAAAAGACAACTATTTAACCATTTGCATTAATGAATCCACGTTAACTTTCCGCATCCACGGACATACTTTCACTCGTTGGCTTTCTTTCATCTCCTCGCGTTTCATTCTTCATTCAAAAGTTGATGTTATGGATGCTTTAACTGCCAAAGAAATTGCTAAAGAAAGAATGTAGAACGAAAATTTGAAAGAAAAATGAACTATTTGTAGAGATAGAAAATATGATGATAATATTGATCGAGAATGAAACTATAAAATTCGACAAAAAGACTTTTAGAACCGATTATTTTTTATACATCATAGATCAAATTATTTCATCACGTAAAAGTAAACTTGACCAAATTAATTATATTGTGAGACACTAGCTGGTAGAAAAATTAAACACCACCATCACCCCTAGGACTACACAGACACCGATCTTATGCAAATGGTCCTTTTGTTTCTTTGAACGAGATGGTTCCTCATGCCGAGTCATAGGCAGGGAGCGGCCTAAAGCGAAGCCTTAAAACGAGACTTTCTTATCAAAGTACTACAGTTTTTATGTTTGTGTTTGAGAATGTAGCAAATTGCAGTCGTTAAATGGTAGCTATGAATTTTCTTACCACGTTTATTGACTTGCTGAACATACTGTATATATTTGTGATGAGTAAGTTTATCATTTCACAAAAAAGTTATTATTCGTATATCATTTAGATAAAAAGTTTTCCACACCTCTTACTAGAAAGTGCTAGAGTGAATGCACTGCATATATATATACGCGTCAGTCCTTGTATCTCTACACAAAACAAATTTAAAATTTCTAGAATATTGTTGTGTGAATGTAAAATTTTTGGTATTTATAAAAATGATGCATTACAAGCTCAAACACTCAACTTAAGTTACTGGAAAAAAATGAAATAATAATTCTTTAGGGTTTGGCTAAACATATGATCATGCAAACCTAGATTCAAAAGAAAAGAGTTCGTTTGATGTGGTGGTAAACTGGTAATCACCTATAGTAAACAACTAAAAAAACTAAAAATTGTGGTTGTAGTTAATCAAATTGAATAGTCAAATATGCAAAATGTGATGGTTTAAGCTCCCTCAAATATACAAGTAATTTGTGCTCAAAAAAATATACAAGTAATTCAAGCTCTCTAAAGAACATACTCTCAATTAGGGAGTATATAACTTCTGCAAATCACTACTAGTCTACTACAATACATTTCATATATGGTATAATAATCTGCAACACCTTTGATTTTTTCTTAAAGATAGTGTAACAGTATTAAACATTAAAACCAAGTGTAACCACAAAAACACAAATTTGCATGGTATGGTTTTACAGTGTCAATTCACTTGTTTCAAGCATAGAAGCGTCACTTTTGGTTTTGTTACAATGTTCTTGTTTGATCAACTACATAACAAACTAAATATGATCGGGTGCACATTTTTTTTTTTTATTTCACAATATAGAAACACAGTTTGATAGAACGGTACATTTTAATTTTAGATGCATTTCGAAAAAATTGATTTTTTTTTTCAAAAATTAACACTACATCGTAAAAGTATATAAGGGTCCCGGGTACCCGTGACAACCCTGGTTCCGTCCCTCATTACAAGCACTTCAGAAAACATAAAGGAATTACCAGGATACCAACCAATTAACTTTATAGTAGCAAAAGTGTAGAATCAAGTTTATATTCCCATATAACTCAATTTTCAACTCTAACTTTTCATATAAAACGTGCATTACATAATGAAAAATAGTAATCAACATAGCTAATCAAATACTACTACTACTAGTACATTATAACTCAAAGCCATAGTGCACCAGCTTCCTTAAGAAGTGGAACCAAACTCCCATTAATATGTGCACCCATCACTCTATCCATCGAACCCACTAGCTTCCCACCAATAAACACCACAGGGACAGCCGTAGCACTGCCCATAAGCCTCACCAAAGCTCTCTCAATCTCCTTACCTCTCACCGGGTCCTCATCAAGCTCGTAAACAGTCGGGTTAACTCCCATGCCAGAGAACAAGCTTTTAACTGCATAGCACATGCAACATGTGCTTAAACTGAAGATGACTACAGCATTTTGTGATGCTAGCTTTGCTACTCGCTCTAAAGGGTCGGTTGTGATTGTTGGGTAGTGGTGTTTAGCTGGAACGTAGTTGTAGCTGTAATTATAGCCGTTGTAGTGGTAGTAGTGGCCAGTGTTGGAGGTTGTTGTTCTCCATGAGTCAGTTGTTGTTGCTGCTTGATATTGCATGTTGTGTTTTTTTTAAGGTTGTTGTGGTTATGATGAGTGGATGATGATAGTATGATTGTTGTAGGTGAAGAAGGTGTAAAATGATGTGATGAAGATAGTGATGATGGTGGTGTTTATATAGGGATTGACTATGTGTGTTGGTAAGAGAGTGAGAAGGTTATTATGGGGGGACATAAATCTCGTACTTCAATAAATGTATTCTTGAGATGTTTGGGATTGGAAATTAATTAAAAAGTTGTATTGACTGCTTTTTACAAAAATAAAGTCAAATGACTTGGGATTTTAGGATGGATCAGTTTGGAATTGTGTATTGAAAAGTATGGTGTATGCTTTTATGTATCTGTAAAAAATGCAAAGCATGTATGCTTTATATGTTCGTATGCTTTGTATGGTTAATAGTTTATCTATGTAATTTCACACAGGGCGGAGTAAGAAAATTTTGTTTAAAAGGTTACACTTTAATAATTTTTTAAAACTACATTACAAATTAACTTTTAGGGGGTAAATTACAAAAAAAAAATTCATATATTTTAGAAAATTTACACTACAATTCTTTTCACTATAGGGCACGTGACCCTTGTGACCTAGGAAGCACGGACACGTCTGAAAGTAAGGAGTGGCAGTGTCGGACACGGACATGCCTCGGACACGCCTCGGACACGTGTCCGACACACACGTGCCGTGTCCCACGTGATGTTTGGGTCGGACACGGATTTGGACACGGCTTGGACACGGATTTGGATATTGGACACGGATTTGGATTTTTTTTTTGAAAAAAAAATGAAAAAATAAGATTTTCAAAATTTATAAATAAGTAGAAGAATTTTTTTTAAAAAAAAATTAAAAAGTAGGAGAAAGAAAGTGTTTACCTGGTGGTGCGGTGGATGGCGGAAGCACAAAGATGTTGAGAGAGAGGGAGAAGAGAAAGAGATTAGTTGTGTTTCTTTATTATTATGATATTTAATTTGATTTTAAGGTTTTGTACATGTTTTTATACATACATATATACATATATATATATATATATAAAAATTCCCGTGTCACGCCGTATCACCGTGTCCGTGTCCGTGCAACCTAGCTTGTGACCCACCCTTATCTCCGCTCCTGATTCCACACATTCATATATATTGAGCACATTTATTTTCACACTTATATGAGTTTTTTGGAAACAGTTTTTTTACCTTTTTATGTTTTCCTGAGGTGGAAATATGATCTGTATATATCCTAACTTCCTCATAACCCGTTTTGATTAAATTCGGTAACGTTATTGTTGTTGTTGTTGTGTTTGTTTTTCTTATAGCACATTTGAAAAGGCAAATAAAAACGCTTTTTATAAACTTGCCATAGCGAATGAAAAATATACTTTTCAAACCCAAAAGCCCTCTCTATAAGTTAGTTACATTTCAATTATTATCTAATGTAAGAAAATATAATGAGTTTTGAATTTAGAGATAATAAACAGCAAGAAAACATCTTATAAAGATGCTTGAACGTGTCATTTTTAAAAAATTACGTTTGAATGTACTGCATATCTATTTTGGTGTTTTTACATGTATTTAGAGTTAAGTTGTACAAGTTCTAATAACCAAATAACTTCTAGTATTTATTTTTCTGATATTGTTAAACGATAGTTTTGTTCGGCATTTGGAAATCACTATCCATATCCTCACACCGTAATCACACCTCCAAAAACCTTCAAGGGAACAACGTATTTCGTTTGAAAGTGACCTTGACGAAAATACTTCACCCCTACCAAAAGACATAAGAGCTAGGGTTTATATCCGATTTGATTTTGGTTTTGATATATTTAAGTTTTTTTATTATTAATATCAAAACCATCATTTGCAGATGTTTTTCAAACATCTTCATTAAAATTCTTAGCTCCATACCAACTACAACAACATTGATTGGTGTACTTGCCAACTTCATAAAACATTTGTACCACTATATTCCACAAAAAGCAAGAACATTGAAATTGATTTTACAAGAAAATGGTTAGACAGGGAATAATAGTAGGGGCATATTGGTCATTTACATCATAAGTATCAAAGAGAGGGACAAAAGAACATAATTATAGGGATAAGAGTATAAGAATATTAACAAATGTTTTAATGTATGATAACAAGGAGGCAAAATAGTTTAGGCTGTATAACAAGGTTGGTGGCTACATTGCTTTTTCTCACGTTCGACATATACACATACATGCACGTACGTACAATACCTACGTTTAAAGTGTAGATACAAATATGTATGTATGTATAGGCGGCTGACCTATGTCCTTGTTGTCGGATGCTTATCTTTATATGTATGTACTATTGTGCATGCCATAATACGTGCAGCAAATGTCTCTGTATCACTGTATGTACATGTTGGACTTCATTTACTCTACTGTATCTTTTTTCCTGTTCAATTTAGTACGGAGTATTATATTGTTTTGACTTCATTTACTATCTTTTTTCCTGTTTAATTTATTGTGTTTTCATAAACGAAGATTGAGTGATTTAGAACGACAATAGTAACACTTTGTATAACACACGCAATGAAAAAGTAAAGTTTGAACATTGTCTGATAATTCTTCATATAATTACAATAACCGACAGTACGTGCTTATGAAGTTATGATACTAATCTTGTCTAGTTTAAGACATAGATAAATAATTTAGATTTGATATGATTACTTAACAAGTAGATATGAAACATATTTTATACCATAGAGACAAAATTTCGGAGCTCCAATGATCTGGATATAAGTTGTGTCTCGTAACTCTTTTTTTTCTGAACGATGTTTCATTAAAACAGAAGCAGCATGCTAAGAGCATTCCCAACAATAACACCATAACATCAATAACACCGTCCACGTCAGCGTCACATCAGCTTTAACATTTCACCTTAACATCCCCAAAAAACACCCACAACAATAACATCCCAATAACATCAATAACATTCTCAACAATTTATAAAAACAACCCTTCATTTAGAGGCATAAAAAAAAAAAAAAAAAAATGTGCGTTAAGGCCTCAACGCCGGCCCCCTTTTACCTTGCTAACGCCGTTACCACAATGGGTATAACGGGCTCAATGCCGTTATTGGTGGTTTAACTCCGTTATGGCGTTATTATTGTTAATGCTCTAAGAGATAAAGAATCAAAGCAATTTGCTACAAGGAAACTTTGAATAACTTAACCAACAATCTAGCCATTTAGGTTTAGTAGTGAATTGATTCCTAATGAGAATTCATGAGTGTAAAAGAACATTGATATAGTCCGAGTATTTTTTTCTTAGAGGCTTTAAATCGAAGCAAACTTGATTTCTAAGCTTTTACAAAGAATTCAACTCGTTGTTTGGACTACCACTATATCAAAACAATATGAGGTTCTGGTGTTTAAATTCATCGAGTCTTACTATAATTTAAGGGGTGTTCATACTAGTTATGGCATATAAGTTAGGTGATTCATGCCACAATAAGCTGAAAAGGAGTAACTAGAGGACTTATTTTCTCATTTTATTTGTGAAGAATTCTTCTTGTAGCCTTCTGCGCGCCCCTTTGAAATTACTGATATTTTAGATAAGCAAATTCAAACATCCTTTAATTTAGGCTGTCTTCATCTGTATTTTTTGATATGTAGATTCTAACACAACTTGTATCAATATTCTTATTCCCAAGCTGAATAATATCATCTCAAATTGAACTCTAATGCTAGCTAGTTCCATACGAATTATTCATTGCCACACCTTAACAAAATTCACACATACTTTTTTTTACAAAAGAGTGGCAGAAGGGGTGATACGATATAACCTGGTGGATAAAAGAAGGAATAAAAAAGGGGTGCAGAATGTGTACACCTAAAGATACAACATGTGTGCAGAGCGGGTTGCGCGTGGGGATCTTTTAGGCGGCGTTGGTGCACTCTTTGCCCGGGCCCCGGTCCTTATCTTATGCAAACCTTTCCTCTCTTGGCTTTCTTTCTTTTGACCTAAAATACTATTCAATAATATTCCAACTACTTATGTGAACGAATAAATGTTTTAAATATTAGTTTTCGTAATATATACGTGTGCATTAATTAATGTTGTAATGACTACATGTATCTTTTGTCGAATTAGTATTTTAGTATTCACATTTTTATAAGAGAACAAGTTCCCTTAACTTTTTTTGTGAAAGGCTCAGAACTAATCTACCTTTCTAGTTTCTACCAGCGTTTCATTGCAGGATGCACGAAATGATCATTTATAAATTCCATAGATAACTATAAGGATTATTAGTGAAATTTCTGTTACACAAAAGGTTCTAAAATTTAACTTATGAACTATTTTATGTAATCGAAAATAACGGCAGGGACGATTTTTGTAAGTTTTATGAGACTACATTTGTAACGCAAGCAAACCTCATTACACACACGGTCCCTAAATTCAGCAGAAAAATGTTTTTGTAATCGCAAGTAAACAACCAAGATCGTTTTGCAATTTTCTTATGGATATTGTTCGTTAAACAGTAATTTGCAATTTTTATTGTCCATCGAGCGTTAATTTCCTCCTGCGTATTGTTTGTTTATATTTAAAATAGAGTAAAATACATCGTTCGTCCGTAATCTTGTACACACGCATCAACCCAGGTCAATGTCCCGTTATAGTCCCTAAAATCCCATTATCCTTTTACTGTTGAGGGTAGAATGGTCTTATTACCTTGATGTACTATGGTAGCAGATGTCTAATCCAATTTCCCGCCATAATGTATAATATAACTAAGATGTGTACTTATTGCTCATCCCCAAACTTGTTTCGGAAGCCTACCAAAAAAACACTAATGCAATGTCAATCATCAAATCAAATAATCTAAGTAAGAAAATAACAAACACCAACCTTGGATTTACTCTATGGCGAATTAGAGAACCTCCTTTCTTTGATGACCATGAAATTGAGGAAAAATCTGCAATCAGGAGATATTGTAAGTGTTTTTTGGTTATAGTCTTTTACAATTATATGTTAGTACGATTGTTTAAGTTATTCCCCTTTTAGGTAACAGTGTTTTTGTACATTTTTTATGCAGCGGATGAACCAGGATCCTTTAGCATGAGGTTTCATCATCAAGGTACATTCCAATACTCTTCAGGTAGAATATATCAAGGAGGCAAGGAATGCCTGGTTGATTATGTGGAAATAAATGAGGTATCTGTTAATGAAATGGATGCTCTCATGACTCAAATCGGTTATGAGAAAGAACAACCCAATTATTTCTACTTTCTTAAGCATGGTACTTCATTGGATGATGGTCTGTTTAGTTTGCGTGAAGCTGCTAATCTTGACTTGTTGAAAGACCTTGTCAAAGACCATAAGTTGATAGATGTGTATGTGGAAATAGGTAAGACAAGATTAGAGTTTTCTGAAATGTCCCCACAATCTATTAAGACTGTTTTTTGGGAGATGGATGAAAATAGCAGAAAAGTTGCTATTGCTGCTATTCAATCTTGTTGTAGACGATTGGTGTTAGATGATCTTGATAATGAGCATGCACTAGATCATTTATGCAACTTACACAAGTACCTGGGAACCTCAATTATATTGGTGAATCTAGCAATTTGCCAAACATTGAGCCTGTATTTTCCACCCTGGACACATCATTTGCTAGCCAACCTGTTCATAACAGTGAGCGTGCTTTAGTACTTATTGATGAGGACAATGCTATTAAGAAACCTGATAATTTTGAGGTTAATCTGTTCCGAGTGACTCAGGGGAAGCAGTTAGAGAAAGTAGGAAGATCACCAGTTGATGTCAATAACAGGTTTGAGGAGCCTGATGTTGATGTAAATCTGTTTCAATTGACTCAGGATAAGCATTTAGGGGAAGTAGGAAGCACATCTGTTTATGCCAATAACATGGAAGAGGATCCTGTTGTTGATGTTACTATGTTCCAAGTGAGTGAGACTAGTGACTTGGGCAATGCAGTTGATGATTCAATTCAAGCAAATGAAGAGAATACTTGTCAGGAGAATGATGCACAACTTGCTTTGGTCTAAGTAAGTCAGAGTAATGAGTTAGGTAAAGCAGGAACAACCAGTAATATAAGTGATGACATGCATTTGGAAAATGATTTACCTGTGATGGTTGATGATGTCTTTTACAGTGAGTATGTTTCTTACCCACAGGCAGACTTTGCAAATGGAGTCTATACCACATTCTTCTATTGTAGTCAGGACTTTCCTACTGCAATGGATGTCAAAAATAAGGTATAGTAAGAGAACATTCAATAGAAACTAGGAGGGAGTTGATTTTTATGAAGAACGACAAAAAAAGAATAAGGGTCAGATGTAAGGGTTGTGTTCCACTTTCAGGCCCAAGTGAAGGTCCTGGACTGGATATAGGCCCATCTAGAAGTCCATTAACCTGAAGGGGTGTAAATGCATTGCTTTCTGGCAAAAAGTACCCTTCCAAAATACTATGCCCATGGCTATTGTTTGTCGACAGGAATGGTGAGACAGGTACATGGTCAGTCAGATCATATAATGAGCAACACACTTGTTTGCAATCAAGGGCAGTCAGAGCTTTTGACCTTAACTATATCTCAAAGAAAATTACAGCACAAATTGAAACCAATCCACGGGTTCCTGTCAAGTCTGTTCATAATCAACTTACTAACCAATACGAGCTTGAAGTGTCCCTGCAGAAGGTTTTAAGGGCCAAAAACTTAGCATTAACAGGCATCAGGGGTCAATTCAAGCTACAATTTACCATGTTGAGAGATTATATTCAAGAGTTGCAGAAGAGAAACCCTAATACAACAATACTAATGAATGTGGAATGACCTGCAGATGAGGCTCTTTCAACGAGAGAATTCAAGAGAGTGTATGTTTGTTTAGGTGCACTAAAGGAAGGATTTAAAGCGTGTGGGAGATCATTGTTGGGGCTGGATGCTTTTTCAATTCATGGTCCTTTGAATGGTCAACTGCTGACAGGTGTGGGAATTGATAGCAACAATGGTATATACCCTTTAGCTTATGCTTTTGCTGAATCAGAAAACATAGGATCATGGACTTGGTTTCTTCATTGTTTATTCGATGATATAGCACTTGAGCCAATCTCAAGCATCACTTTTATTACTGACATGCAAAAGGTACTCCCTTAATCTGTTCTTGAATTTAAGTCTCTCTATTTTGTAACAGACAGTAAACATATTTGATTTTGTATAGGATATAAGTGGAGCTTTAAGAGATGTTTTTCCAGATGCAGAACACAGATTTTGTATTAGAAGCATTCATGAGAAAATGAAACTTCAATGGAAAGGTACGGCCTACAAAGAGCATCTGTGGAAATGTGCATCAGCCTCAACTGTTGTACAGTTTCAGAAAGCTATGGTTGATTTCAAGAAATTTAATCAACCAGCCCATGATTGGTTAAGTAAGATAGCACCGATCCATTGGTCAAGGTCACATTTTTCATGTAATTCATCAATCTGTTTCAGTTAATTTTTAATGCAGTATAAACAGTTATAATTAATACATGTTTATTTGTAATCTTTATGGAGAGCTCATTCTGATGTGTTACTTAATAACATGTGTCAAGTGTTTCATGACAAAATCATTGAGGGTTTAAACAAACCAATTATTACAGCCTTAGAATACATCAGGGAATACTGTATGAAGAGGATAATGCATGTTCTTATGGTGATTGAGAAGAGTGATGGGCCACTAACACCAACTGCACAACACATGATAGAGGGTATTAAGAAAGAGGTTGTTAAGTATAATGTTTTATGGAATGGGGGAACTAAGTTTCAGGTTAGTGGACCATGGGGTGACCAATATGTAGTTAATGTTGTAGAAAAGTCTTGTACTTGCGGAAGATGGGAGATAACAGGTTTACCATGTAAACATGATGTTGCTACCAATTAGAATATGGCTTTAAATGGGCAACAAGTAGGAGCTATAGAAACATGGGCTCGTCCTTGTTACTATCTTCTCACTTGGGAGGCAACCTACAAACACCATGTCCAACCTATAACTAGCAACGAACATTGGGAAAAATCAACTGTGCCAACAACAATTGTTCCACCGAAATCCGAAACAACTCCGCCTAGCTCAAGAGATAGAAAAAGAGTTAGTATAGTGATAAGATTTTAAAATGTACCTTTTTTAGGGGTCGTTTAAGCCCTTATTTGATCACTTTTGTATCCGTTATTACTTAATATCGCTCATTTTCACTTTTTAGGTCTCTTGAAGGCAAATTGCTGTAATGGCACTTATTTGGACGAAAAGATGCGGATATACGAAGAAAATGGCCAAAGTTAAGAATCGACACACTCAAGCTGCTAAAATACAAGGTGACGGCGTCACTGCTTAACTGCGACGCCGTCGGAGTATTTTGTGACGACACAAAAGCCAAATTTCTTATTTTCAAGTGACAGTGTCAGGCTTTAAAAGAGTATGCCGTCGCAACTCAGACGACTTAGATTTGATCCAGACGGTGTCAGAAGCTGAAGAGGACGGCGTCACAAGTACAAGGTGACGCCGTCGCAAGACTAACGTAGCCAAGATGAAACCCTAATGACGGCGACCCGACGGCGTCACAAATCATAAGGTGATGCCGTCGCGATTGTAATATTATATATAGAATCCTAATTTTTCAGTTTTAGTATGTAGTCTTTTGGAGTAAAAACCTAAACCGAACCAAGGCTGTCTTGTACAGTATTTTTGGGGTTCCAAACCCTATCTTACATCAAGATAAGTGTTTTACTTCATTAATTCAATTATGTCTTTAAGTATTTTTGTGTATGCTTGCATGTTCTCCATGTCCGGCTAATTTACTTGTGTGTTTGCTTAGGGAATATGAAACTTAATTATTAAATATTGATTGGTTGTCTCTTATCTTAATTGATTAATGATCTAGTAATGCGATAGGTCATTCGTTGTGTAATTAATGCTTGATTAATGTTTGTGAACCTTAGGCTATAGCACTTAGAGCGGTTGTAGGCTAAATCATCCAAAGAGGGCCTTAGAGTTAGAGTTTATAATCCCTAGAGGGTTTTGTAGACGAGACCCTTTGGTAAGTTCAAAGAGTTAGGGATAAACGCATACCCTACGACTTTAGACACACAACGCGATTAAGAATAAGGATGTGACAATTCAACCATCAATAGGAGATAATTAAGGAGTAATAAAACCTAAGTGAACACATCTTTAAACTATCATACGAGCACACAATAATTAGACATAGACTACATACACCTTAGATTAGATAATTAGATAAGTAGAGTAATCGGTAGAAATACCAACCCCCAAATCCAAACCCCGAGATTCGTACCTTTCCATTTCCTAAAAAAACATAAAAAGATAAAAAAATAATCTTCCTCAACCCCAACCTTAGCATAGTAACTTCTCACTAGCATTCCTATTCCCCTAGAGAACGATATCAATACCCGTGGCTTACCCTAATACTACACTACAACGATTAGGTTCACTGCCTAGGGTGTTATAAAACTTGCTCGAAGAAAAGGAAGTTCCTTTGACCCCGAACGACGCGTGTAGCGTTATCAAGTTTTTGGCGCCGCTGCCGGGGAATAGAATAGCTAGTTAGTAGTCCACCTCGTTTAGGTTTCTTTGCTTGATTCCTATCAAGGAAATTTTTTTTCTCATTTTTAGCTTTCTCGTAGTCTATCCCCCTTCTTCGTGACTTTTGTTCGTAAAATTCATCACTCACCATGATACGTGTCTTCCGCCGAAGATTCTTCACCTTACCCGTTCTCAATCCCGAAATTGAGAACGCAATCCCACAAAACCCCTCACCCGTTCACCATTTTGGAAATCACCTAGGGCTTAATGAGATAAATTGGCAACAACAAAGTCCTTTCTATGACTCAGATTCCGATGAGGAATTTGATTATGGTGAAGCACTTGATAGCGGGGAGGTCATCAATGAAGTTATGTCTGAAATAGAGAAAGACCCCTCCCAATGTTTCGACCCTAGGTGTAGAATTGAGAAGGATGGACCCTTTAACATGC
The DNA here is from genome assembly GCA_019973895.1 of Chrysanthemum seticuspe. Classification (NCBI taxonomy): domain Eukaryota; kingdom Viridiplantae; phylum Streptophyta; class Magnoliopsida; order Asterales; family Asteraceae; genus Chrysanthemum; species Chrysanthemum seticuspe. The sequence continues at coordinate 214,758,015 of BPTQ01000003.1, read as the reverse complement.
AATTCCCTTGCAAAATAGGATTAGAAGGATTCGATGCTTACTTAAATTCATTCTTGCCTTTGAACTTAATCTCAAAGGACCTATACAATAAAATCAAGATCAATGAGTTAACTTATCAAGGGAACAATGTTGTTGAAGTAGTCACTCATTTGCACGTATTTGTTGGAAGCTTTGCTTATTTGGTAGAGTTCATGGTCTTAGAAGACTTAGGAGAATTTACTGATAAGGATCTCACTCAAGTAATTTTTGGAAAACCTTTCAAAAGAATGACTAGGTTGAATGAACGGATGGTTGATGGTCTAATTACATTCTCTGATGAAGTTGAAGACTTTATCTACCAAATGCCACGCGCTCATCCTAGGTTTAAACATAAGGATATTGAGGCTTGTAATAGAATGACCCCTATTCCATTGCTTAGTGAAAGGGATAAGCAA